>JABUQX010087522.1:0-27500 GCA_015478945.1 Trachelipus rathkii
ACATTTTCATTAGCCCTTCTGCCCTTAATATTCTTCGTGTTTCTTTTTCTCCTGATTTTTCTTGGAAGGATATCTCTCTCTCTCTCTCTCTCTCTCTCTCTCTCTCTCTCTCTCTCTCTCTCTCTCTCACACACACACACACACACAATGGACACTGCTCTTCTGAATCTCTCTCCAGTGGTAGACCTCCTCACTTTGAGGAGAGCTCACCTTTCCCAATCCAACTCTCAGACCCCAGACTTAACTGCTATGCTCAATCTTACATGTACTCCACTGATAAGGTCTGGAACACACTTCCTTTATCTATTTTCCCCAACTACATTTCACTTGCTCATTTTCAAACGCCATGTATCAGGGCTTGGCAGCCTTTAAAATTACTTTAATTCAAATATATATATATATATATATATATATATATATATATATATATATATATATATATATATATATATTATATATATATATATATATATATATATATATATATATATATATATATATATATGTGTGTGTGTGTGTGTGTGTGTGTGAATCTATGTTTTCTCATTTTATGCATTGCTCTTTGTATTTACATTTGTGGTTTAGTAAATTTGGCGTTTAGTAAATTTCATCCCATCCGCCATATGTGAATGCCTGACATCTGCAAGCGTCTCCGGATATGTGAATCTAATATCCCGTTTTTACTCGCAAGTTCGTAACCAGATTGGGATTGGGGGCTTATATTCTCAAATTCAAATTAAAGAAAACTAAATACAATAAAAAAAAAAAAGTACATTAATTATATTATCGATATCTAGGGCAGGGTAGCCAACTTTTTACAGTATATGGAAACTTTGTTGTTGTTTTTTTAGGGGGGGGGGAACTATTAATACCATTATTACGATTTAAATTTGGCTCATGTCTGTTATCTGTGACTAATGTAGCCGAAGTCAATTTTTTTCCATAATTTACGTTATTGAACAAAATGTAGAACAACGCACATAGCGAAAAATTGAACTTTTTTTCTCTTCATTTATATAACTTTATTACAGCATGCTTAGTTGTGAATTTCTTTATTGATGCAATGGAAAGTAAAATAAATTATACACTAATATGTTTGGTTACGTTAAGTAAGGTTAATTTAAGTTACGTTAGGTTACATAGATTTAAAATTTTTTTTTTTAATATTTTTAAAGGTGTGAATCTCTTTAATTACAATACAGTTTTATTTTGACTTTTATCAAATAAAAATGTGTTCGGATCCATGCAATCGACATAGATAAAACTCACTCACAGATAATAGACATGATCCTTAAATTTTATTATGAGCATAACAAATTTTGTATGTTCTTGAATAGAATTAATATTATTTCATCTTTAAACTATAATTTTTTTCCTTAAATTTAAAAATAGGTACTGAATATTGCCTCAAAAAATTAATTAACGTGCCAAATTTTTAGCAAAAAACTCTTACCCATTCGCATAAAGGGTATATTGAGCTCAAAAGAATAATATATTTCAAAGGAGTGGGGCTAAAAATGCAGGTTTTCTATGCCATTTTAAATATTTCTCTAGAAGCAATATTTATCTTATACAGGACTTATTTATATATTTCAAGCTAGGGCACTATTCTTTATTGGTTTTATACTTTTCTAACAATTCTTTGAAACGATTCTCAACCCGTCACTTATTAATGGACTGCTCGAGCCCCGTTTCAAACAAGACAGGTAATAATAATAATAATAATAATAATAATAATAATAATAATAATAATAATAATAATAATAATAATAATAATAATAATAATAATAATAATAATAATCAGAAAATCTTTATTCAGAAAAGAAAAATTACATTATTATTTACATAGTCCAATATTTTACAATTTCATTATACCAATTAATTATAATAACAAAATAATTTCCCTAGTATCTGAAATGGGTCTACTAATTGCAACACAGTTTCGTGTCCTTTGAGACCCAAAATATAATTAATAACAATAAGTATAAATATGATTTTAAAAAATAATAATAATAATAATAATAATAATAATAATAATAATAATAATAATAATAATAATAATAATAAAACTAGCAATAGCAGTAGTAATAAGAATGATAATATTAATATCAAAAAAATAGAAATAATAATAATATAATAATAATAATAATAATAATAATAATAATAATAATAATGATACTATTAATAATAATAATAATGATACTATTAATAATAATTATAATAATAATAATAATAATAATAATAATAATAATAATAATAATAATAATAATATTAATAATAATAACCATAGTGATAATACCTGTAAAAGCAATAATAATAATAATAATAATAATAATAATAATAATAATAATAATAATAATAATAATAATAATAATAACCACTACAATAATGGTAATAATAGTAACAAAGAAAGAAAATAATAATAATAATAATAATAATAATAATAATAATAATAATAATAATAATAATAATAATAATAATAATAATAATAATAAATAATGAAATATGGTAATAATAATAATAATAATAATAATAATAATAATAATAATAATAATAATAATAATAATAATCGCTAGATTTTATAGAAGAAGAATCGCTGAGTTTGTTATTTATTAATATTTATTCAGATAATAAATTTTTATTTTTCTAGCAAAAGATTTAGTAGAGTTTTCGGTTTGATGTCTTGTGGCAATGAGTTGTAAAGCTTAGCTGCTTTGTAGCTGACGCATTAGTGGCTTTTAGTCTACAGAGCATTTATGTATTATTTCGTAAGTTAATTCTATTTGCTTCGCGCGCTTGGTTTACGTGAAAATTTTCTAATAAGAGTCGCAGGCATTGGTATGGATAATTTTATGTATCTCTTTTTAGGAGCGATGTATTGAGTAAGCCTTTGAATTGCAAAATCTTGTTTTTGAATAGTGGTTGTGTATGGCTGTAAAATCCTATTTATTGCTTTGAGTCGTACGAATAGCTTTCGAATTTCCACGACAGGATGGATAACTGAGTTATTGTGGTTCCGATAGGAAAACAGTATAGTAAGTGGGGTGTATTAATGCATAGTTTATTTTTCTAAGAATGGAAAGAGGTATAATATTTTTTAACTTTATTAGCACATAGAGGTTATCTCGACAGTCTGCTAACAACTAGGTTGCGACATGTTTTTTAAATGTCAGTTTTTCATCGATATTATTCCCATTATTTTTGCATTGTAGCCCTATACAGTTCTACGTTGTTAATTTTATATTTAAATCGTCAATTAATTTGTTGCTAAAAATCATATAAGTTGTTTTATTTAAATTTAGAGATAGCTTATTAGCATCTATCCATTTCATTATTTTCGTTAAGGTGTCTACTGCTTTACTTGATAGAGATTCTGCATTTTTATCATTTATTAAGATAGAGATATCATCAGCATATGAGACTGAAAAAGCATCTTGAGAGTTGAACAGATTATTAGTATAAAGAGTAAAAAGAAACGGTCCAAGAATTGAACCCTGGGGTACGCCAGTTGATGTTTGAAGTGTGATTGAATTCGTTTCATTTGGTTTAACGTATTGAGATCTCTCCTTTAAGTAGCTTTTCAACCATTGTAAGTTTGTCCCCTCAAATCCCATTTTGTTCATTTTACTAGGTTGTATGTCGTGATCAATCATGTCAAAAGCTTTTGTGAAATCTAATAATAAAAGCAGGGAGGAGTCTTTATTTTCTAATAATAATAATAATAATAATAATAATAATAATAATAATAATAATAATAATAATAATAATAATAATAATAATAATAATAATAATAATAATAAAACACCGATGCTTAACCTAACCTAACCCTTCAGGTGAGCTCAGATATAAGCTTTTGAATGAAGGTTTAACAAAAAAAAAAAAAACATGGCAGTATGAACACAAAAGTTAGAAACAATGTACCGAATTTTTTATCTTGGATCACAAATGTTCTCCTGGTGCGGTTTGAGAATGTGAAAAATGCGAATCCAAATAACTTCGAAATTGATTATTAAGGCGGCTCCACACATGGAGAGTTTGTCAAACCCTTGAATCTTTGCTTTTGTTTTTTTCCTCATAAGCGAATGTACGTCTACACACATTCTACCCCATGTGTGTATGGGTCATTTTTGACGAAGCTTTTCTAATTTACTTGGTTTGCCAAATGCACGAATCTTTTCCATCGCTTGTGGAAAAGATTTGTGTATTTGGCAAACCAAACAAATGAGCAAGCTGCTTAGGCCCTTTACAGTGGGTGTTTGGCAAGTTCGACTAACTCAGCATGTGTGGAGCCGCCTTTATCGTATTAAAGGGAGAACACTAACGTGGCAGATGATTGGGTGAGGGTGACTGACTCATGAGTTTGAAGAAGCCCATTGGATCCTTCGTGCGTATGCCAGGAAACTTTTTCAAGAGAGTGAACCGGCAAGTAACTCTTTTGACAAAGCAGAATATAGTTTTTTAAAATTTTGGTAACTCACCACTGGACAGGGTCAATATGGAATCTCGAAAGACTTAAACAATTTTTACTGCTATTTAATAATTAAAGATTTAAAATATTTCGTAATCTGTAATTATTCTAATTTGATTTCTGGACTTTTGGAACTTGGGAAAAATTTTACCAAAAAAAATTTACATATTAATGAATTAAAAAATAAAATAATTTTGTGGCAAAATTCATGACGCAGCAGCAGTCAAATTTTAGAACTGTAAACGACGGGTTTGAATAAATCCTAATTTGATTATTATTATTATTATTATTATTATTATTATTAGTAGTAGTAGTAGTAGTAGTAGTAGTAGTAGTAGTAGTAGTAGTAGTAGTGGTATTGCTGCATTGCAGGTCCACAGACGAGTGGGTGTAAAAAAAATTTCAGGTTCAAATTAAATTTTGAGCTTAAAATAATTTTTTTTCATAGAAATGTAAATATTTTTTAGATGAATTTCTTACCTCCAGCCTCACATTTGTATAATGGACGATTTATTAATACAACTTAACTGAAACACATCAGTTAACACTATTTTAACAGTATAATAGTTTCCCTCGCATTATTCGGAAAAGATTACGCAAGTATATTAATGTTCCTCCTTTCAACGTAAGATTTTTATTAATGTTTTCGGTTGTCATGTAATTGTGGGACAATGTTGAAGCGTAAATAATTAGATAGATTACATCATTACATGAAGCAGAGCGAGTTTAAGATTACATGAAACCGATCGAGTTTAAGATTACATGAAGCAGAGCTAGTTTAAGATTACATGAAACAGAGTGAGTTTTAAGATTACATGAAACAGAGCAATTTTAAGATTACATAAAACAGAGTGAGTTTTAAGATTACATGAAACAGAGCAATTTTAAGATTACATAAAACAGAGCGAGTTTAAGATTACATGAAAGCGGGCGAGTTTAAGATTACATAAAACAGGGCGAGTTTTAAGGTTACATGAAACAGAGCGCGTTTAAGATTACATGAAACAGAGCGAGTTTTAAGATTACATGAAACAGAGCGAGTTTAAGATTACTTGAAACAGAGCGAGTTTAGCGAATTTAAGATTACATGAAACAGAGCGAGTTTAAGATTACATGAAACAGAGCGAGTTTAAGATTACATGAAACAGAGCGAGTTTAAGATTACATGAAACAGAGCGATTTTTATGATTACATGAAACAGAGCGAGTTTAAGATTACATGAAACAGAGCGAGTTTAAGATTATATGAAACAGAGCGAGTTTAAGATTACATGAAACAGAGCGAGTTTAAGATTACATGAAACAGAGCGAGTTTAAGATTACATGAAACAGAGCGAGTTTTAAGATTATATGAAACAGAACGAGTTTAAGATTACATGAAACAGAGCGAGTTTAAGATTACATGAAACAGAGCGAGTTTCAGATTACATGAAACAGGGCGAGTTTTAAGATTACATGAAACAATGAGTTTTAAGATTACATGAAACAGAGCTTGTTTTAAGATTACATGAAACAGAGCGAGTTTAAGATTACATGAAACAGAGCGAATTTAAGATTACATGAAATCGAGCGAGTTTAAGATTACGTGAAACCGAGCGAGTTTAAGATTACATGAAACAGAGTGAGTTTTAAGATTACATGAAACAGAGCGAGTTTAAGATTACATTAAACAGCGAGTTTTAAGATTACATGAAACAGAGAGAGTTTAAGATTACTGTACATTTAACAGAGCGAGTTTACATAATTAATTTGGACTCAACTCAAACAAACACTTTGTAATTTTGGTAACTTTTAATTCATTTTATCCGTAGGTTCTTATTAAAATTTATATAAAATGTATGATAAGATTTGCTGCAAAGCTAAATTACACTACAAAGGTTTTAGACAAGAGGTGTATTCAATGATAAAGATTCTATAAATATTTTGAAGACTCTTCAATCGATGTGTCCCACGAATTAAGATCTTTAAATCCATCTTAAGAAATCTTTAAGCTTAAATTATACTCTCTCTCTCTCTCCAGTCGTATACCTCCTCCTCTGAGGGGGAGCTTGTGCGACCCATCCTTTCTCTGTCCAACTCTCTCTAACCCCAGACTTAACCGCTATGTTCAGTCTATTAATTTTCACTAAATCTGAAATGATCACATGATGTAAACAAACTTTAATACATTAATATTAACACTTTTTAATTAAAGTATTTGTATACAAATTATTAAGTGTTGTTATTTTAGCTATTTCTAATCTTCAATGAGTTTTAATTAATTAATAACTGTTTATTAATTACTCGTATTTTTGTTGGCCCCAATAATTTTAATGAGTCTCTTTAAATATCTGTTTGTCGCATACGCTACATCCTTTTTTATCCATCTTTGTTTTTGTTTTTTTTGTTTTGTATATTGATTAAATTATTTCATAGATTAAATTAACTTGTAATATTAAATTAGATAATAATATATTTATATTTGTTTATATATGTTAGTTTGTTAGTTAATAGATTTTCTGATAATCTCGATGCATCCAGATGTAAATTCAGATTTTTCATGGAACGCAACCTCAAACCTTTAAATACAGTTGCAGGGAATCTAGAATACTATACTGCCCTTACACAGCCATTCAACCCAGCGTCAGCCCAGCGCTTCTAACGTTACGCTTTAAGCGCTAGTATAACTTTGGCCAAAGCACTCAAATAGCTTGGTGCGAATTTTTACTTAAACAAATTGAATAAAAGAGAAATGTAGTATACCATTTTGTTGGCCTGATGTACATTTGCTACTTTCTTTTTATATGAAACCGGCAATTTTTGTTGGAATTATCTGAAACTGAAATAAGATGAAATTAGTTTTAAAATTTAATGTACAGAAAAAACTTTCTGATGGGTTTCTTTTTTAATTTTACTTTCAATTTACACTGTTTTTTAGTATTACCTTTGTTTTATATATATATATATATATATATATATATATATATATATATATATATATATATATATATATATATATATATATATATATATATATATATATATATATATATATATATATATATATATATATATATATAGTACGTTAACAACCACAGCGTGCATCTTCAGTAAGATATGAATGAATTAATACAAATTTATATAAGCATAAAATAAAATAAAAATAAAAAATATATATATTTTTTGTCCTCCTTATATTATACGAAAATTACGCTTGTTCTCAATGGAAAGTTTAATCAATTTCGTTGCCATGGTAACGAACGTTTTAAATTCGACACGCCAAAATCAAACTCTTTTCACCTCTTTACGTATATCTCTTTTCTAGGTATATATATATATATATATATATATATATATATATATATATATATATATATATATATATATATATATATATATATATATATATATATATTTTTTTCTCTTTGTATATATATATATATATATATATATCCATTTTTATGGAACTTACATGAAATGCTTAAAATGAATTGAAAAGAAGGAGAAATGTACAAATAAACTCGAAAAATGACCCTGAAAAGAGTTATGAGGTCGCAATATGTTAGAAGTACGACAAACGAAAATTTAGTTATGGATGAGCTCTGCCCCTATACCCCCCCAGACCCGTGAGATCTGAAAAAAAATAATAAGCATGAAACTCATGAATATTTAATTTTATTCGCTTTAAATACCAAATTATGCGAATTTCATTACTTTTTTTTTTGTTTTAGGGTATTTTCTCGTCTCTTTTCAGATCATTTTAAACATTTCATGCAAGTTTCATGAAAATCGTCGGAGGGTATACCCTTATTTTTAATAATTTCCTCCATAGACAAATGTTATAAATATGAAAATTGGAGACCTCATAACTTTTTTCAGGATGATTTCTTTCTAACGGTTTTTTGTTCATTTCAAGCATTTAGTGTAAAATCGACTGAGACTGCGGAAATTATATATATATATATATATATATATATATATATATATATATATATATATATATATATATATATATATATATATATATATATATATATATATATATATATATATATATATGTGTGTGGGTGTGTGAAGCGGCCCATGAATTAAGATCTTTAAATCTGACTTAAGCTCGCTGCAGCGAGATTTACATCCTAAAATCTTAATTTTCAGTTTTCGGTGGTGAATCTGGATTGGTCACGTGATGTAAACGAACCGTAATACAATTGATATTAACACATTTTTAATGGGGATTAGGCCAAATGGCCGACAGGTCAAATGGTCGACACGATATAAAAAAAAATTCTAGTTCAGTTAGGTTAGGTTATTTTAGGTTATGTTTTGTCGACCATTTGGTACTAGCTTCCTTTTAATTAATATATATTTGTACAAATTATGTGTGGCTCAATCGGTAGAGCGACAGAGTTGCATGGCAAGGTCCCGGGTTCGATCCCTAGTCCGGATACTAGGTAGAAATTACCTAGAGAAGTTCCCCTGCGGTGTGAATTAAAAAAAAATAGCAATTTTTTTTATCATTAATGAGTTTTAAATAAAGTAAATTAATTAGGATATTATTTATTTATTAATTATTCGTATTTTCGTTGGTTCCAATAATTTTAATGATGGTTGACTCCATATTCTTTTAAATATCTTTATTTACCCTCTTTTCCCATCTATGATTTTTTAAGGATAAGGAAATTATTTGATTAATTAAATTAGCCGATTGATTAAATTATATTTATATTTATTTATTTTAATTAATAATTGTTTAAATATATTAGATATTTTTTTTATCCGAGCGTTCCACGCTGAATTTCCCAAAAATCTCGCTGCAGCCGGATTTAAATCTAGATTCTTCATGGAACTCACCATTTCCTTAAAAATGAGATTAGTAAGATTTTTTATTTCAGTTTAAATAGTATATATTTTATATTATTATAAAGACATTTTTTTTGTTGTAAATAATGCTAGATTTAAATTTTTTTATTTCGGCAGGTGGTCCTAGGTCAATTATCGCTCATTATTCTAGAATCTAGAGTCTAGACAATCTAGATTCTAGAGTCTCTCTCATGAATTACTTTCATAATCACAATAAATGATCTGAAAATTACGTACCAAAATGGTATTAATATTACGTTTTTAGATTAAAGGAAAATATAAAACATTCTTAAAGACTGTAAATGCATTTTTGTTTTAGTAGTAAAATTGTTGAAATTAAAAATAAAAATTATATTTTGATGGATTTTTCAAAAGTAGGATAAAAAAAATTATCTTTTAGTAAAACAATTTTAGAATGAAAATACCAGCGCATTTTCGGGGACTAACTTAACCTAACTTATCCTAACCTAACCTAACCTATCCTAACGCCTCCGGCAGGCTGTACGGAAAATGTTTTTGATGTCGTTTCAAACTATTTGACCTTGTCGACCATTATTTTCCTTCTTGACCACTTGGGCTAGCCCCCTCAGGGATATTACTAGCTTGATGTTCAGATGGTAATTAGTACTAATTAACAGAAAGTACTCTTTAGATCTCCCATCTTCACTGAATCTCATCAGTATTCAGTATTCAAGGTCTTTCACTTCTCCATGGGAGAGAAATAAAAATGTCGTAGATCTGGTCAGATTCTTGACGTTCTGGTGGGTTCTGGTTGACGTTCTGGTGGGAAAAATTATTTCTTCGATCCCTTCCCTTGATCCTTTATCATTGATGAGAAGAATGATTCGTTGTTCGCTTCCCTACGACCTATTTATTACTATTGGTTTTGTTTGAAAGAATTTTAACAGTTTCACTGACATAACCTATTTCACTGACCTATAAAGAGGAAGTTATTGCATTATAAAATTTGGATGAAAATCTGATATATATATATATATATATATATATATATATATATATATATATATATATATATATATATATATATATATATATATATATATTACTATATATATATATATATATATATATATATATATATATCAGGGTGGTTTGGTTTTAACCATGAATTTTTTTTTAACCAACCAAAAAAAACCACTGAATTTTCGTTTTACATTTTTTTGGTTTTGTTTTTTTTAAATTTGTTCTAATAAAAAGTAATAAAAAGGTGCTTTAAATAAAGCATATAGTAAATACATCCTAACTGTACATTTATATAAAAAATAAATGGGATGAAATAATTAATAACTAACTTTTAAATAATTGATAATAAATCTAAAATAAGATATGAACAATAATCAAAAACAACAAATAACTCTTAATCATTTTTTTTTCTTTGAATTAGAAAATTGCTATTAAAATATTAAAGGAAGTAATAATTCAGATATTTTGAATAGTCAATATTACAAATTAACATATATATTAAACATTTATATTTTGTTATTTTGAACTTGCTGTTTAACAAGATCATTGGGTTAATAGTACGGTTGAAAGATTTCTTACCCAGTTATATATATATATATATATATATATATATATATATATATATATATATATATATATATATATATATATATATATATATATATATATATATATATATATATATATATATATATATATATATCCACCAGTAGGTAACTTCAAATGAAAGTTTTAAATATATTAAAGGTAAACCGGAGACCCCCACGGACCCAAAGCCCTATACGTAACTTTTGAAAGTGTGTAAATCAAAAAGTTGAAAAAATTGACAAAGGGAGTATGTTCCGAACTTTACTAGTGTTTTAAGTGGAAGATTGAGAATAGCGGTTAAGTCTGGGGCTTAGAGAGTTGAACTAGGAAAGTACGAGATCTTTAGGAAAATAAGTCGCACGAATTCTTCTCAATAAAGGAGTGTTATACAATTGAAGAGATTCTGAAGAGCAATGTTTATTGTAATAGGGAGAGTGTAATAATAAGGAGAGCGATGCAACAGTTCGACGGCTAGAAATATTTTAGAGAGAATTAGAGAGAGTAGGAGAGGTGACAAGTCGAAAACCCCTAGACTCCACCTTATCATTGAGAGCAATATAGATGTAGCCATTCCAAATAGGTGATTCATTCTTCATACAAGGGCGAACTACGCCCCTACACTGAACAAGCAACTGGGGAAATAAGAAATAGTTCCGAAGACGCCTCAGAACACTCAACCTCTTAGAAGCGTGTTTAGAAATAAATAATGTGACCCTTCTAAGAAAGATCACGTGATCTTTCTAAGGAAGATCACGTGATCCTTCCAAGGAAGATCACGTGCCAAGAATATTAAGAATCAAAGAAGGTTTGAGTTGTGCATTTTCGAAGTAGATTTTAAAACTGTTTGAAAGATTATGTTGAGTAGATAGAGAAAGGGAATGAGTTTATGAGGTATTGAAAACAAACTTTATTTTTCCCCCAACTAGAGATATAAGAATGTTCAAATGTCATTTGCTTCAAGAACACCTTCCAAGCATCAACTATTGCTTTCGAGTGAGTTGTCTTTCAAATTGAGATAAGTAATGAAGAGTGGATAGGAGAAGAAGGGACAGATAAATGATTAAATAAAAGCATAGAAAGAGTTATTGATTGAACAGAATTCTGAGGATAGATTTAAATTGTGAACAGGTGCCGTCCTTCAACAGCAGCTATGGAATGACCGGAAAGAAAGTTAAAGAGGTTACAGAAAGGAATAAATACCGAATGAGGAAATAAAAGTTAAAGCTTTGCTTCAGATTCTATCCAAAGCCTTCGATATGTCTACTGCTACAGCAAAAGATTCCCAAAATGCCGAATGGCAGAGAACCAAGAATTAGGAAGAAAGGAAAGAAGATTACTAGTCGAGCATTCTTTACGATGAGGCGGTATTGGTGGATTTATTGAAAGTTGAAATGTGCATCCATTTCACACAAAAATATTTATTTCTCTCAAAAATCAACAAGAAAAAGCAAGACACGAATTGGTACTCGAAACCCATGTCAAAACTTTTATGATAAATTCTAGTTTTTTAGAATTTATCATGCGCGGTCTCAGCGATAAACGACCGCTTTCAGATGGCAGAAAAAGTTGGCGCGCAAACGCTCTCGCAACCTACGATAGCCACAGTCTATGCAGCGACAGTGTTTTTTTAACGGGCTCAAACTATAAATGTTTTTGTCTTGGAGAAATCTTTCACCTTGCTTCGCTTAGGGCACTAAGGTTCTCTGGAAAGTAATTTAAGCGGCTGTGCAGATAGTGATCTTTAGCACTCATGTTACAGCCTAGCCTGTTGAAATTAGACAGTATTTCATTTATTAACTATGTGTAACTGTCTGCCTTCTTGTTCCCAAGAAAGTTTTTCACAAGAACAAATAAATAACAGGCACATAATTAAATTTCATTCATTGATTCTATGAAATGTGGGTCATTTGTAAGTTGTCTGATCTGTAGGCCATCGAAAATTACTGCTTTCAGTTTTTTCATGGTAAGTCTAGGTAACTTACGAACTATTTATTCTATGCACTACCTGTTTTTCTTCAAAGTTCAAAGCATTTAAAAATTGATTCCTCAGGCATAGCTTTATATGCAGTGGTGGTAGTACGATTTTATCTCATGGTACCAAAGGTTCATTGATTACATTGTATCCTCCAACCACCATATATTAATTAAGAGACCAATCTTTTCTTGCCCAATGTTCATGTTTTGCTCTATTATCCCAAAGGCATAAAAAGCAACGATACTTTGTGTAACAGCTTTGTTGACTAAGAAGAAAATCATTTTCAAATCTACGAAAATCACCCATCGATTCCTTGGTTATTTATCTTTTCAAAGATTAAAGAGATGGTCTGGTATTTTTCTTTCATCCTGGTGGAGTGACCAAATGGAATAGAACCATATTTGTTGCCGTTATGTGAAATTCCACATTTTAAACTACGTTTTGAACTGTCAATGAAAAGACGATACTCACTTGGGTTATATTCTGAAAGATCAATTTTCCTCAGGTTTCCGATGTCATTGCAGGATACTAACTTTTTGTCTACTTCGATAAAGTGTAATTTTCGTTCCAGGTTAAAGCATATTATTTCTTTTAGTCAGGAGGCAAGCAATTCAGACAATTCCATGGAAAAATTCAAGTCTCTGATCAGATCACTAATTCATTCTTGTTAAAACGTTCACTATGTGAAATTGTTTGGAAATCACTGTCACAGTCCACACTTTCTTTACTTTGGGCGATATCAGACATGCAAGTTCACGAAAGTTGGGACGGGCATAAGATCCGAGTGTGGAAAAAGTCTCCTAGCTGAAGGTAGATCAGGGTAAACTCACTTATCACGATTATTTCTGTTGATGCTTATGATATTAACAATACAAAAATAACAGTCATCGAAGTGGTTTCTTGGTTCTCTCCAAACTATTGGTACACCAAATTTCAGGCAGCTTCTCTTTCTTGTCTATTCACTGGCGCAAACGCTCCGTACATGTTCTGCAAGAAATATGAGGAATGGTTTATCTTGATATCTAAACTTGACACCAAAATAACCTACATATACTCTTATAACAAACTCAGAAATAGGTTTTCTACATCTTTCAATTATGTACTACCCACATATATAGCAAAAAACGTCGGGATGATTCACGCAGCTTCGTCTCGAAGTAGCCATAATCTCTACGCTGTTCGATCTACAAAAATGAAATTATATGAGTGGGAATATATACACACATCCTATACAATCATAAATATTATACAGTTAAGTTATTTACTTTCACCTTTTGAATGTAAAACTACAGTTGGATATATATAAGCACTCTCACTATATCTACTTTTTCACAAAATCGCAAGCCAAGTAACAGAAGAATATAGAAAACTTGGTAGAATGTAAATCTATGCGCAACTGCTTTATATAGATCAAGTTGGGAAACCTAAAAATAACAAAAGCGTAAATTAAATTGTGAATGAATGGTCATTATACAGAAAACGGTGATTATTTTAAATACTTAAATAAGAAAACTTGTTACATCCCGAATCTGCAATAGAAATAAAAATGGCGGGACCCGAAATTTATAAATTTAACAATATCTAAGAAAATAGAGCTTATGTGGTCTATCCAATGCAATTTTCTGAAGCAGTACCACAAATTACCTCAGAAACAAGTCTAAAACAAGGCATCAAAAAAAAATTTTTTTTTTTAGTATAGATATAACAAATTATAGTACTTTAATCCAATGTTATAATTTTTGGACCATATTGTGTGTGACTGTGCACTGTACTTTTCGCGGGAAATGTTGCCGTCAAAACTGAAAACATTTAATATGGCTTCGTACGTAGCAAAAGTTTATTTTTATCACAAATATTTTTAGTATTTATGGTGATAAAAAAATTGAAGGAAAATGCCTACTATTTTTATAAAAATTATTTAATTACGTAATGTTCGAAAATGCCACAAAGAGGACGATGCCAATTAAAAAGGAATTTAGAAATTTGCTTCTTATGAACCAATCACAACGTTTCTTACATTTCGTCGTAAGCAAATGAAGGCGTGGCTTTCTTTCGGAAATAACCGTTTGAAATTTTGAATTTTGAAGAGCATATCCGCAATTTGCCCGATAATTTCCCTATCTCTCTGACCTACTCTATGTTAATATATTTTATACAGTGGTGATATAATTAATATAATGATAAAGTATAAACAACTGAGTGAAAAATAAGAATATCGCAAAATCAAAAGTAATTGTAAATTTGTGTCAGGTTTTAATGAAAATACTACTATTCACTTTTTCCAACTATTTAATTAGAAAGCACAGTTTATAATTATTATTTATTCACCCTATCCTCTTATTTTCGCCTCCCCTTTCAAATTTCATTCTTATTGTTAATTAGGTAATGATTATTATTAATTACTAATTTAAAAAAAAAATTGTGCCTAAAATTAAAAAATCAAGAAAATCAGAAAAATCAACAAAAATCAAATATATATATATATATATATATATATATATATATATATATAATATATATATATATTATATATTGCTATATAAAATAATATATTATATATATTATATATATATATATATATCTATATATAGCTATTATATATATATTATATATATATATATATATATATATATATATATATATATATATATATATATATATATATATATATATATATATATATATATATATATATATATATATATATATGTATATATTGAAAATAAACTTTAATTTGTGTTTTTGGAAGAAAGTGCAAACATTTGTCTTTATTTAAAAGAAAAGTGTAGTTTTATGAATGGTTAATATAAATATTTTAGTTAAAAAAACTAAAACAAAAACAAAAACATTTAAAATAAATGATGTAAATATTATATAAACAAAAAAAATGCTAAAAAAATATAAAATATTGCCTTTAAAATTTAAAAAAACAAACAAATAAACCAAAAAAATCATAGTTTTATTGTTTTTTTTTTATTTAAAACCATTGGTTTTTGCATTAACTCGATATATATTGAAGGAGTTATGTTCTGGTCTTGAATAACCACCTTCAATAGAGTGATAATAGATGTTGAAGAGAGTGAGCGTTGTCACGATAAAGTGGCGTTTCTTCCCGGAAGCTGCTTAGGATTCTTCAGTGGTGCTAGCAGCCTCCTGCACCAGACGCCACAGAACTCCCCCCAGTGACAATGCCGCGAGCACACTCCGCTCGCCCCAATCCCCCCCCCCCCCCCCCCCCCCCCCCCCACACTCCGCTCTCCGGACCTGAAAGGACGTCGGATAGTAGCGTGTAGTTGTCAGGTGAGGGCTAGGTGTGCATACATTAATGTCACCGAGAAGGCTTCGACCACTCTGTACTCTTACGTGCAGTTGGTCTGCACCTCCGAAAGCTTGAGAAGTATGGCACAGGCGGCACAGGATGACCGAACAGAGCAGCGCCCAACGGAAGAAACTTGATTTGATGGTTGATAGGTGTTCATGGTCACTCCGGTGGTCACCAATTTGAAGGTTATGTTCTAGTCTTGAATAACCACCTTCAATAGAGGGATATTAATTTGAAAGAGAGTGAGCGTTGTCCACGATAAAGTGGCGTTTCTTCCCGGAAGCTGCTTAAGGTATTCTTCAGTGGTGCTAGCAGCCTCCTGCACAGACGCCACAATAGTTACTATTATAATATATAATATTATGATATATATATTATATATATAATATATATTATATATATATATATAATATACTATATTATATATATATATATATATATATATATATAAATATATATATATATATATATATATATATACATATATATATATATATATATATATATATATATATATATATATATATATATATATATATATATATATATATACAGAGAATAAATAAATATAAGAAACAAATATATATATAATATATATATATATAGCCAGTGAATAAATGAAATAAGAAACGTATTATAAATAATAATATTGAAATTTTAAAGTTTTTTCTCTCGAAACTTTAATAGAGTTTGACCATACCTGGTTAAACGACCATTGTAGTTACAAACATTTTTAATTATATAAATAAAGAAAAATTAAAACTCGTACCATGAAAATAAGATAATATTTTTAAAGTTAACACGAAGCTGTGTCGTGGGAAAAAACTAATAAATCATCCAATTCGTTAGACATTTTGTTGGATGCAAAATTTGTTCGAGCTAGACGATGCGAGCGAGGCATTAATGATATGAGTAACTATATCATCTGCAACGTATAAAATCGCCAAGTAACAAAGAAGCCTTATAGAAAGAAAATTCGCATCATATTTAAGCTTATCAAAGAGGTCTTTTAACAAAAGTTTGTAAACAATAGAAAAGGTAAACTTTCATTCATCTTATCAATTCCAGCTACCTGTAAAATTAAGGGAAGCCTTGTCAGAAGTATCGTGGCGAGGTTTCAAGTTATCAGCCTGTTCACTAGTGTCCCTATTGATGATGTCTTGTCTTATTCGAGTGTCTTACTGATGTTTCCCTACCCGTGTGTGATTTTATGTCCCTAATTTTCTGCTAAAAAAGAAACTCATTTCACCTTTTATGGGAAGAATTACAAGCAGATATTTTGGGCTAGTACGAGTTCCCCCTCGTGTCCCTTACTTAGTTGGTTATATATGGAGATTTTTGAATCTAGGCATTTAACACCCACTATAACCGAACTTAAATTTTTAGCCTTCTTCAGTTATCATGAGGACGTTTTTGTTCTCTGGCCGTCCGCTTAGAACATTAATCAATTTCCTATCCGTATTAATCAGTTGTTGCATAGTATCAAGTTCGCCTATGAGTGTTGAATCCAACAATTTATTTTCTTGATCTTGAAATCGTTTATGACTCCCAATTAAAGTTTAAAATTTATCGAAAACCCAGCCAAGGGGAACCCGTCATTACTATTATCACTTATCACCCCAAATATAACAAGATGGCTTAAGTGGCTGGGTAATTCTTAAAGAGACATTTTCTGACCCTGAAATAAAGGGAATCTCTTTAGTTTTGACCTTCCGTAATAACATTTGTAGAATGCTTGTTAAGAATAACCCCCTCCCCCACACCCTTTTTTTTAAGTCTGGAAATAATTATTTGATCCTTTCTAGAGAATGCACTAACTCTTCTGTGGAAGAAACATTGCTTTACACTCAAGATTTCCCAACAAATATTCTGCAAAAACATATACAGGAAACTCCGATTTAGGCGCCTTTAATTAACACGACTAATATTTTTTTTGTATAAAAAAATCGAAATTCGGTAATTAAAAGATAAAGCTTAACCGTTTCATTATTTACGGTAAATGATCTGCAAAATGTCGAATAAATCTTCGTTTTGTAAAATTGGATGAATAAAATGTAATCGAGCTCATGTAACCGCACATGGAGGACACGGAGGAGTTAGTAACAACGATCTCCACAATTTAGAATGACAAAAAGCTTACAAAGCTAGATGATAAAGAAACACACTTCGGTAAAGGAAATCTCACAGAAGGAATTCAGTGAAATTTTGGAGAAAATAGAAATATTACACAACTGCAATGCCTTGAAATTCATCCGAATATGGATTTTAGCACGTTATTGCAATGATGAAGCAGTCGTGCAATAATATCGTAAAGTTAACAAACGAAAAAAAGAGAAAACTTACCATACTACTCTCAATACGATTGACATTTAAAGATAAACTTTTGTTTAATTTTGTATGACAATAAAAGGAAACGAATTTTGCTTATATTTTGTATGGCAATATCAGGAAATTAAAGTAAATCCTGGAACGATTATTATTATCATTATTTTCCGTGCCCAGTTGTCTAAAAGATAGTGTTTCTTAGTTCAACTTGGGGTTTAAATATATAATTCCTCATTAGTTTTTATTTTCCTTTTTAAGTTCGATTAGTGCAAACCTTTTTGGGAACGCGTTAATCGGGGGGGGGGGGGGGGGGAGTCCTGTACCCAAGACTTTTTTTTTTCCATGTTTATCGTTTTAATTATTTTATTGATTGAGACCAGGCCAAGTTTGTTCTTAGTGAAAGCGGTCATGAGGAGATAGATATTTTAATGTTTTAACCGGACACCAGGCAATTACTCTTCGACTATGCCACTAAATGAGAGTACTATGGCCAAATAATGTGAGTTCTCATTTCCTCTCTTCTCCTCGGACCTGAATGAGGGCCTAGCGTCTTAGTTCGAGATATATACAAGTATATATATAATCTCCGAGTGCATTCGCTATTCCAATAGATTAAAGTAAAAAAAAAATTATTTAAAAAAAATTCCTTTACTATTATTGCTACTCATCTTTACCATTTTCCCCTTTATAAACAGTTTTGTTCCTTTTTAAAATAAAAGAGAAATTTTTTTTAGGTAAGGCATTAAATAGTCAAATTAATTTCTTTATTTAATAAAAAAAATAACCATAAAAAACAATACCTATATAATTGATTCTTTTATTAACTAGGGTGTGACATTAACGCTACGGCTTTCCGTTTCTCATCTACAAGAACACTCATAATATTAGTTTGGGCTGTTATGGCATTCTCAATTGGAAGATTCTTAAGACTCTCTGCTACGAAAGCCCCAAAAGCTTCGTACTCATTATCAGCAAAGCAAGATTTCTTTGTCTTGAATGGGACATCTTCAGGTATTCTCACAGACTCGTCAAAAAGATTTTCACGATCGGTAACAAATCTCTTCCTGCTGATCTGAGAACTTGTTTGCGGTGTAAGAGAAGTTGTTGCAACTAGTTCATCTTTAATGGTTTCGTCCAACCATTCATTTGACTTCTCCTGTAATGAGAAATATATATATATATATATATATATATATATATATATATATATATAATATAATATATATATATATTATAAAGATTATATATATATATATATATATATATATATATATATATATTATATATATATATATATATATATATATATATATAATATTGGGGGCGAATCGCAGTTCGAAGCTATGTAATACCCCCCATTGGGGATAACCCACGGAGTGTGATTTGGTTCGTAAGCCCCTTTGCACATCGTTGCTATCTGCTTCGTCCTTTTCGCGTTTCAACTTCTCAGAGTATTTATTTATAGCGTGCTCTCAACTACACTGAGGGGGGCTCAAACTTCCACCACCTTCCCCCATCTTCAAGTCCCCCATAGATTTGCAAGCACATACTTGATAAAAAAAATAAAAGATAAAAAAAATGGTGGAACGTAAATCTGCCTTGGAGATGCTTTGGGGGCTGCATGCAAACAATGCCCCTCGTCCACTTCTTCTCCCGATTACAACTTGGAAGTTGGCGCCCTCCAGTGATGGGGTTAATGCCGCCACGACATCTTCACAGACATACTTTGGTACACGGTATTCTTCATTAATTTCTGCAACATTCGCACTTTCCACTTTGTTGACCACCACCTCTCTTCATCTTCATCTAAACCTTACCTCTTGTTCTTGATCGAAATTCAGTTGCTTGAGTGAGCGCTCTGACACCAAAACCTACTCTGTTCCTTTCTACTGTCTCAATTCTCAATTTTCTGCCAAAAATGGTTGTTGTGTGGATGTGTGCAATCACGTTGTTTATTCTCGTCATTCTACTTTGAAGTCTTATGAATTTTCTACCTTGTAACTCACTCTCTCTTCCTAATTTACTATTAAATTCATTTGTTCATTTGTTCCCTAACTGAACTGTCTATCCTAAATTCTTTGGTTATTCAAACTCCAACATAGAAACTCCTTCTCCTTCTCCTTCCTCAGGAATCATCATTTTAGGGGATTTCAATATTCAACACCTCCAATGGGGTTTTTAGTTCTCAATACGCAGCTTTGAGCAGATGGCGCAGCTCCTTGCCCGTATCCCTGATCGTTTTAGATATGACCAACATTTTTAACCCTTTTCTTAACTTCTAATCCTTTTCCTTATACTGTTAAACTCCTCCCAATTATAGGTTCCTCCGGTAACTTTATCTTTACATCTTGCTTTATCTCTTGAAATTCCGCAAGAAAGAATCCGCCTACCGCTAGGAAACGTTTCTTAGCAGCATTTCGGTGTAGCGAAATGGTCGGACTTGCGGGTCCTACTTCTTTGATTTTTCGGCGTAGGAGTCCTTCGGAATGTGCAGAACACAATTGAGGCGATTCTCTCTGGCATGGAGGAGGCCATCAGGAATTATCATCGTATTTAAACTCCAGCACCTTCTGCAACTTATATTTCATCTCACAATCGTGCAAAATTTATTATTCGTGACACTAAAAATCTTTTCTCCTTAGTAATGTAATCTTTCTGGCTTCTCTTCCTCACGTCATTCATGGTATTTTGAAGAAAAAAAATGTGAACTCTAACTTGGCTTCTTCCTCTTTCCCTCTTCTGGTATCTTCTAAACGCACAACTGCAGTTTAATCTTCTGATAAAGCTGAACTCTTTGTTCATACCTTTGCTTATAATTCTACTTTAGATGATTCATTCCCGTGCTATTCCGCCTTCTTCACCCTCCTCCAACTCATTTATGCCTAACATTGTAATTTCTTCTCAAGACGTTATTTCCGCTCACTCCGAGCTTAACACTAAGAAGGTGTATGGTTCTGATGGTATTTCCTCCTGTGGTTCTCAAACCTTGTACTTCCGAGCTTGCACCTTCCAGTGGTAAGCTATTTTGTCTACTCCTTTCCACTTCGAGCTTCCCTTCCAGCCGGAAACGTGCTTTCATCCAGTCTGCACCGAAAAAGGGTCTCTCTCTCTCTCTCTCTCTCTCTCTCTCTCTCTCTCTCTCTCTCTCTCTCTCTCTCTCTCTCTCTCTCTCTCTCTCTCTCTCTCTCTCATAGCAGCGTTGAAGACGCCTACCGTTTATCCTTTAAATTTAAAAATAGTGGTGTTCTTCAGGGTTCTGTCCTATCCCCCAACTCTTTTTCTACTTTTTATTAATGATCTTCTCTATGTTACTTCGTCTCCTATAAACTCCTATGCCAATGACACCCCACTTCATTACTTCTATGATTTTGAAAAAGATACGCAACTAACCTTTGATCTTTCTCGAATTTCAAATTGAGCCATCAAGAACATGGTTATTTTCAATGCCTCAAAAACTCAAATTCTTCATCTTTCTACTTGACACAATCTTCCACATAACTATTAACACCTTCATCGAAAACACTCAACTCTATCCTTTATCTATCCTTAACATTCATGGGTTTTCTTTTTCTCGATCTTGATCTTAATTGGAAGGATCACGTGATTTCTCTTTCTAAACAAGATTCTATAAGAGGTTCGATGTTCTGAGGAACCCTTCTGAATTTCTTCATGTCACCCCAGCTGCTTGCTCTATATAGGGATATCGTTCACCTTTGCATGGAGTACGCTTCACATATCTAGGATGGTTCCACTCACACAACTCGTCTTGTGAAGGTGGAATCTAGGACATTTTATCTTATCAACTCTCCTATACTTTCATCAACTCTCATATACTCTCACCAACTCTCCTATACTCCCATCAACTCTCACCAGTCTCTGCCCGTCGATTTGTCTCGTCACTTGCCTTATACTATCGGTATTGCAAATGGGCACCGGTCTTCTGAACCTTCCGGTCGCATACCTACTCCATTGAGAAGGACTCGTCCGACACGTTCTTGCTTGTCTCATTCTTTCTCTGTCCAAAACTACCTGACCCCAGACTTGACAGCTAGGCTCAATCTTACATATAGTCCACTGGTAAAGTCTGGAACACACTTTATTTATCTATTTCTTCAACTACATTTAACTTGCAAACTTTCAAACATCGTGTATCGGGGTATGACCTTTGAATTGGACCTGGGTTGGGAATTTCTCATACCTGTTGGAATTTTGGTAGGCCTTCTGTTCCTTTACACACACACGAGCATATATATATATATATATATATATATATAAATAATTATCCACAACCCTATATATATATATTAATTTATAATATAATATATACCTAATAATCTTTACCATCTCATGAGTATGGGGCCGCCTCTTAGAAGAAGCCACAATCCATATTGTGTCTCAAAAACTACAACAGCTACCCGGGAAAAGGAATACATTGCTGGAATGCTGTCCAATTTTAAGTGCAGAAAATGTAAAAAAAAAAAAAACTTAAAAAAATTCAATATCTCGAAAACTACAATAGCTACAAAGCGAAAAGAATACATTTTTTGGAATCCCTGGTAAAAAAAAAGAAGCCGAAAATGCTAAAAAAAAATAAAAATAAAAATTATTCGTTATAATTAAGTAATAGTGATTAGAGAGACCTACTTATAGAGACACTATATATATATGGTTAACTCGTTAAAATAAATAGACTTCTATTAAATTTTGCTTTTTTTTTACAAAAGAATACTCCCAAGGGTATACGCACAATGGCAAGGAGTCGGGGTCCTCTCGCTTCCGGAACTGGGGTAGGACTAATTCCCCCCCTCCGGGGAGGGTCTCCGGAACCCCCGCTCTTTGGTATTTGGGTGTCGCGGGGGTTCCTCCGCCCCTCCCCTACGGGGTATGGAAAACGTCCCCCCTGTTTCCCGTCGGCTCGAGGCCCCCTAAATTGCGTGTCATACCTTTTATTAACAAATAATATATATATATCATATAAATATATATATATATATATATATTATATTATACTATATATATATTCTACCATCTACTATATTATATCTAATATTATAACAAATTATATTATTTATATATATACTATGTCCCAGCCCCCCCCCCCAAAAAAAAAAATAGCCAATTTTTATGTTTAATTTATTTTTTTTTTTTTTTTTACATTTTCCTAACCAAAATTTTACAAGGATTCCAAAAATGTATTTCATTTCCCTGTAGCTTTTGTAGTTTTCGAGATATGATTTTTTTTTTTTTTTTTTTTTTTTTTTTTTTTTTTTTTTTTTTTTTTTTTTAGTTTCCTCGGTAAAATTTTGCCAGGATTCCAGCAATGTATTCCTTTTCCCGGTAGCTGTTTTTTTTTTTTTTTTTTTTTTTTTTTCTTTTTTTTTTTTTTATATATATATATATATATATATATATATATATATTATATATATATATATATATATATATATATATATATATATATATATATATATAAGATATATATTTTCTATTATATTTCATTATTTTTTTTTTTTTTATATATACCTAATTAGTGATGGGACGAATTATCGCAAATTTTTCCGATTGACCGCATGACGCTGAGGATTGGAGCAAATTTCGCCGATGAAAATACAATTAATTAAAAAAAACTATTCTTAAAATTTCTTTCTCTCTCTCCTCTCTCTTCTCTTTCTTCTAAAATAATATTATATATAAATTTTATTAATCACATAATGTAATTAAAATATTATATATATATATATATATTATATCTATATATATATATATTATATATATATATATATATATATATTATATACTATATATTATATATAATATATATATATATATATATATATATATATATATATATATATATATATATATATATATATATATAATATATATATATATATAAAGATGGAACGAAGGGTCAGGGGGTTCAACCTCCCGAATTATTTTAGCGATCAAAATTTTTGATTCCTTAAGTCTCAATAATAATAATGAGAAATTATAAATGTAAGCGAATAGTAATAATAATAAAATAATAATAATAATAATTAATAATAAATATAATAATAATAGTTAATCAATGAAAATGGAAAAGCTATTTATTATGGAAATGAGGAGACATGTTTGTGGTCCGTAACCATTTCTTACGTCAATTTATTTGTTTTCTTACGTTGTGTAAGTTAAGATATGGTAAGGTTTCCAAGTAATTTGTGGAAAGATAATTTTAATGTCCTTTGTTTAGATTATGATGGATGTATAAATAATTAAAAGATAGGAGGGAGCTGTAATTCGTTGATGGGGTGAGCAGGTTCATTCCTTCTCAGATAAATTTTTCTTTCTCATTCACTCCTTCTAAAACTAAATCTTTTTCCTCAGAATCCTGCAGCCTTCGATCGTGCTTATTACTCTGCATTTCAGGCTCGAGACAGCCTGCCATACGAAGTGGAAAAATCTCTCCGTATCTCCTACACACTCTGCTAAATTTTCATTCAGCTAGAAATCGATGCAGGGAAACTCTTCGACGAGCAAAGCTGGCTTTCATCAAAGGAAATTGCGCTAACCTCCTTGGTTCTCCTACTGACAAATCTTTCATCTCTAGCAACTTCTGTAAATCTGCCTCTTCTCCTCTTTTCGATCTGATCATTGTGTTGCTAATGCTCCAACTGAAAAGGCAGGCTAATCTCTTCGGCCGCTCGCTCAACTATATTCTCTATGCCTCAATACTAGCACTTTCCCTCCCTCAGTGTTGGAAGCTCATACCACATGTCCAACTAATTCCGAAAAAAGGAAGCCGCTCTGACCTTCCTAACTATCGCCTGTAGCTCTCACTTGTATTCTATCTAAGACTCTTTGAAACCCTTCACAACTCACTTCTTAGAAGGTCATCTGGAAACTCACTCCGATCGCCAGTAAGGGGCTCTCGTTACACGAAGTCTACTGGCGAATATACATTCCTATCTAACGATTATGTTTTTTCGTCTTAGGCACTACGGGAGACTTGGGTGTGGCGCTTGTGACCTATCCAAACAATTTGACGAGTATGGCACGCGTCACTGCTCTCACAAGCTCCCCTCCTTTGGTTCCTCCTTCTCTTTTGCTTACTTATATCTAGCTATCTTTCAATCGCTCAATATCGGGCTGTTGTTTGATGGGGCGACTTCTTCTTCTTTTCTGTCATAGTGGTGTTCACTCAGGTTCTAGTCATTCCGACCTTATTTGTCATTAATGATCTTCTCACCGCTGCCAATCTAACTCTATCCACTCCGTATCTCTCGATGACTCGACTTCACTTCTTTAACCATATCAATTATCACTCCACTTTTACTTCCTGGAAATTGCTCTCGTCTTATCTTTCCGATTTTATTCTCGCTGATGGATAGAAATAATTTTGTGAAAATTCCTTAAAAACCCAACCTCTACAATCTCCTTCTCCAAAATACCTTCTAACTTTTCCTGTCTCTTTTCGACGGTTCTGTCTCTCTCCTGTTGACAATATAATCCTTGGCCTTAAACATAAACAAAAACAATGTCTTGGAACCTCAACATCACAACGGTTGCTAAGGGCCGGCCTCGAAAAGAACTGGAAGGTTTTGGTTTAGCTGTGAAGACTTTCCCCTTATTCTCAGTTGCTCGCTAATTCAAAAGGTCTCATCGCCCATGTATGGAGTACTGTCTCATATCTGGGGGGGAGCTCTGGTTTCACCCGGCTTTTGGACAGGTCGAGTCAACGGCATAAAGTTCTTATAAACTGTTCTGTACTTTCCCAGTTTCACTTGACCTCGATCTTTGCGAGGCGACTGTTGGTGCTTATCTTCTATCCTATAGATACCGCAGCGGCAAGTGCTCGAGGGAACTTATCACTCGAATCCACCACTTTACGCCCGGCCTTCGTAGCACATAGTCCGCTGTTACTTCTGCGCACGAGTATACTTGTGTCTCTGACTATCTCGGTAACCTCAGCTAGTTTTGCTGTGGTGCTTCCTTCTTTCCTCACACTTCTGTTTTCTGTGGAATTCTCTTCCGTCTTCTGTATTTCCTACTGAAGTTAATCTCCTCCTCACTTTAAAGCCGCGTCTGTGCTCATATGCGTTAATTTGCGCTAGAGGGTGAACTTTTAGAGTAATACACCCTCCTTGAATAGCGGCTCTGCCCGTGGGTGGTGGGGACAACTGTAAAAAAAATCCTTGAATGGGCAACTATATGTGGTAAATGACTGAATCTTCAATTCCCCCCATCCAAAACATCATTCAGATTATAACAGAATGTTACACTTTTCAACAATACCCTCAGATGGAACATATGTCACAACCACACAAATTTTGACTTTTCAAACTTAAATTTAACGCTTTAGACTCTAGTACTCACACACACAAAAATCTACCATAGCTCTCTCTACAACAACTCACTCATCAGAATTGCAAATCCTTCTATCCCCTCTCGTTCCTTTCCACAGCAATTCAACAAACACATTTCAACACCACACCACTCATCTTTCACCGTTTCCTTTCATCTTGTTTTCGTCACTACGCGAGCAAATCAAAATTTTGCCTTCTAACATACATCCATCCCTCTCCTCCTCATCTCCTCAACATTTATTCCTCTGACATTTCATAATTTCCCCATACGATCATACATTTTCGCCGAAGGATAGAAGGGGGCTTAACTGCGATAACAACCTTCTCCGAGGCATGCATTATCCCTGGCAAAATCCTGGCAAAAGATAATGGTAGTAGGCAGCCAACCTAACAACCACAGTCCTTAGTCACCTTCTACGAGACGCAGGAACATACGATGTGGGCATTTTTTTCTCCCTACACGTATGGATATAAAGGATAGGGATGTCAGTAAGATGTTGTCTAGAAAGGGTGTGGATTAAGTATGTGTATATGAATATGTTTTCTGGAGGATGAGTGTGGATTTGAACGCAATACAGAAAGGCGAACCATTAGGCACTGGAATGTCAACAATACATAAATAAATATGGCCTAATATATATATATATAATATGAT
>JABUQX010087523.1:0-2500 GCA_015478945.1 Trachelipus rathkii
AAGAGAGATACCTTCTTCGAATTAAGTTAAAAAAGCAAAACGAAAATATTTAAAGGTAAGAAAGTAATTTTTTAGTAATATTTTTTTGTTTTGCTGCCACATTCCGGTAATAATTTTTGTTTTTTGTGTTTTGTTTTTTAACTATCAGGGCGAAACCAGACGGGTATACCAAGAATGGCAATAAAGTCGGGCGTCCTGTACGGGCCTTATCAAAGGACGAAGGGGGCGACATCCAGCGTGCGCCCTCAGACTTGTTCACCCGTGGCGTCGGCTCCATGAATAGCGCCGCCGTATACAATTACTTTTTATTTCTACATGTACTCGAGTGAACAAGCTTCAATGGATCGAACTGATTCCCAAAATTATGTAAATTGGTAGTTATAGTCTTCAGTAAGCTGTACGGTACTTTTTGAGATTATAGTACTGCCCCTAATCTTGAGTTTATGGCCATGTATATAAATATAATAGTTATAGTTATCTATCGATTATATATTATACTATATAATATATATATTATATATATATATATATATTATATTATATATATAATATATATATTATTGGTGATCATTTGGTTTTAAACTACAACTCATATCTCAAAAACTAACGATATATGATACATGAAAAAAGAATACATTGGTGGAATCCTGGTAACATTTTAGTGCGGAAAATGTAAAAAATAAAAAAATAAAAAATTATATCTCAAAAGTACAATACCTACAGCGAAAGGAATAAACATTTTTGGAAATTTCCATGGTAAAATTTTACATGGGAAAATGGAAAAAAACTAAAAAAAAAAAATTAATTGTTAATATTTTAATTATAGTAATATGATTAAAGAGCCTATTTTGAGAGAGACCTTATATTGGTTACTCGTTAAAATATATTAATAGACTTTCTATTAAATTGCTTTTTTTTAACTAAAGAAGATACCCCCTAAGGGTAATAATCCGCTACCGATGGCAGAGTTCGGTCTCTCGCCTTTTCGGGGAACTACGGGTAGGACTACTTCCCCCCCTCCGGGGAGGGTCCCGGAACCTCCAGCTCTTTGGTATTTGGGTGTCGCGGGGGTTCCTCCGGCCCCTCCCCTACGGGTTATGGAAAAGTCCCCCCCTGTGTTTCCCCGTCGCTTTCGAGCCCCCTACATTGCCGTGTAATACCTTTACAAATAATATATATATACTATGTCCCCTGCTCCTAAAAAAAAAAAATAGCCAATATTTATTTTATTCCAAAATTATTTATTTTTTTTCTTTTTACATTTTCCTATGTACAAATTTACAAGGATTCCAAAAATGTATTCCTTTTCGCGTAGCATTGTAGTTTTGGAGATATGCATTTTTTTTTTACAGTTTCCGAAATTAAAATTTTGCCAGGATTCCAACATGTATTCCTTTTCCCTGTAGCTTTTATAGTTTTTGGAGATAATGGATCGATGATAGTTGTAGTTTTAAACCAAATATCACCTACATATATATATAATATATTCATAATATATATATATATATATATACTATATGTAATATATATATAATATATATATATTATATATATATATATATTATATATATATATATAGCCAGTCTCCAGATAAGGCGACGCACATAGTTAAAAAAACGACCCAAAGCTACACTAAGAAGGAAGATATTTTGGATCAATAAGTAAATTTTAGTTAGCAAAGAAGCCCCGCCCCCAAAAAAATAAATTAAATAAATTAAAATAAAAAAAAAAACTAATAATTAATTTTACGTCACATTGAATCGTGCGTCGGCAAGTGGCAACTCTCGAATTGAGACGAAAGTTTTTGAACTAATATTCTTGTTTCTTTGTGCATATCTACGTGCATATCATATATATAATATATATATATATATATAAATATATATATATATATATATTATATATATATAATATATATATATATATATATATATATATATATATATAGGTTAGGTTAGTATTAAACCATAATACTGTAAAAACATTACAACTCCTTCTCATTGTTTTAGAATGCAAATAAATCGACATTATTTCTGCCGTCGTAATTTAATAAACTTATCGTACATCCCTAAAAATTTATTTAAATTATTTTGTTAATCGTAGTTTTTTAGCTACGTGCGTCGCCTAATTTGGAGACTGATATAGGTAAAGCTATACATTAGTGTACGTCGATATCTCGAGATCTACGATACTTACAAGAAAACCAATTACATATTTGGAATCAGCGTATAAAGCTTATTACAGGAAACTTGTTAAAACAAACAAACAAACAAAAAATAAAGAAATGTAAATGTAATTGCAAATTATATAAAACCACCACAATAGAAGGAGAATGCTCAAAGTTATGTAATGAACTGAAACTCGTAAAACGTAAAATAACGAAACCTAACGTAACCTAACCTAACGTAACCTAACCTAACCTAACCTAACCTAACCTAATGTAACCTAACCTAACCTAACCTAACCTAACTTAATCTAACCTAACCTAACCTAACCTAAC
>JABUQX010087523.1:7500-32122 GCA_015478945.1 Trachelipus rathkii
TACGATAGGTACAAAAAAACTAATAACATATTTAAAATCAGCCCCCCCCATATGTAATGAAAAAAGTTTTTTTTTTAACTAAAAGAATTCCCCAAGGGTAACCGCAAAGATGCAAAGAGTCGGGGTCTCTTTCGGCTCCTGGGGGACACGGGGGTAGGACTTTTCCTCCCCTCTGGGAGGGTCTCCGGAACCCCGCTCTTTGGTATTTGGGTGTCGCGGGGTTCCTCCGCCCCCCCCCCCTCCGGGGTATGGAAAACGTCCCACAGTCGCCTCGAACCCCCTAAAAAAAAAATTATACGCTGATTCCATATATGTTATTATTTTCTTCTACCTATCGTAGTTTTGGAGATTAAAAAAAATAATTTTTTTTTTTCATTTCATACAAATTTCATACGCTGATTCCATATATGTTATCAGTTTTCTTGTACCTATCTTAGTTTTAGAGATATCATGCGGGTACTTCTTTATCCTATATAATATATTTATATATATATAATATATATTATAAGGTATATATATATATATATATATATTATATAATATTTAAATATGTTCTTTGTATATATAATATAGGTAAAACTTAAGTTTCTTTCTCACCTTTGTTTAGCTCGTCGGAGTGGCGATTTTCGATATTGCACGATGACCGGATATATCTAATCATGAGGTACTTCCATGTCTAGATGTACGAGGAGGCTACGTCTACGGATTTAGTTTCATTGCGTGCGTACTTCTGTATATTCATGCGGGATTGTTAACAGTAGGATATTGTCGGAAGTATATAGTCAGTGTGTTCGATTATGATTATATAGATCGTCTCTCTATGGTAGTGAGATTCGCCTATAGTTCAGTAGGAAGAAAATAGACTCATATATTATAGATTTCTCAGATAGGTACGAGATATCTATTCATGATCTACTATGACGAATGACGAGGATTATTGTATAATAGTGGAGTGCAAACCGTTGAGTACTCTTGCCGCGCGCTTTAGGCTAATTTAAAACCGTCAGCTGTAACTCTGTATCGTCATAACACTACTCACTTATATATACGAGTAACTATCGATCTCTGTATCTGCTTTATTTATTATATATAATCTCGACGTTACCTCATTATTGATCACATAGCGCTGTAGCTCACCCCAATCTGAGGTGCGTCAGCTGCCAGTCCACTTGCTGTGAAATCTGCATCTGGTTCATAACTCGGGACGCATTAAAAAAAAAACTGTTGAGCGGTTCACCATCCTCAAATGCGAGCCTTAATAGAGAGTTCGCACCTTATTGCTACATATGTTGGACTAGATTTGATTCTGGTGTCAGGTGATACCGACGCATCTCATATTATCACTAATTACTCCATCGTTCAAGAAAGACTGAAGACCTATTGTTGCGGTCGAGATATCGATACATTTAATCACATATTGATTCTTCTTTTCAAAGAACATTAGCATTTGTGGTTACAATTGAAATTTTGCCACTGCTCTACATTACATCTCTAGTGTATTTTAACGTGTCAATAAATTGTTTCATTAATAATTTGGTTTTTGAATTCTATAATTCTATAACCTTACCACTACAAATAATAAAAAATCGAACGAAGATCTATTTAGAACGGATGTTTTCAACACACGATTCTAGCGTCTCTCTTAGGCGCTACGAGTGTGTTGAGAAATTTGTTATTCTTCCCAATGACCTCAACACACATATCTGTGGAGTTTCTCTTATCTCTTCCTAATCCAAAGTCTCTTGTTGAGAGAGGCAGTTATATACAACGAGTCGATCACTCCTTGTCAGAATATTTATGAGTATTACCATTGCTGTAGTTACATCCTCTTGTTGCTTTGTATTTCCCTTCTCATTTTCACTTCCTATTTCTTCTGGTTTTTAACACATCCTTTCCCAACGACACCAGAATTGTATATAATATAGTACATATAGATGTCTATTAATTTCAATACACTAAATAGAATCTACTATTAATGATGAGGTTGTATACGTTATAAGATCGAATTACGGGTACATGATATCTGTAGACACATTATATATATATATATATATTAATATATATAACTTATATATATATATATATACTAAATATAAAAAAAAATATATCGGTTAACCCCCCACAACGATATATCGATTTTATAAAATTAATCGATTATTTTAATTAATAAAGTAAACAATATTTTATATATCGGTATATTATATATATATATATATATATATATATAATATATATATATATATATATATAATATATATATATATATAGAAACGCCCATTCGTGGCGGCAGAAGGCTGTGCGACTCTCTACCGAGGGACATCCTGGTTCAGTCCTCCACTTAGCAGTTGGAGTTTTTCTACATTGGGGCCAGAATTAAAACGACCTGCGAACATTTTGGTGGCGCTTGGTTTGGGATAGCCGGCCTTCAAGTGTTCGATTTCCTGTGGTCCCCTCGGATGCGCTACCTTGAGTGCGCCTCAGGACGCGCCAATAAAGCGTTCTGTCACGCGTCAGCTAAGTGCTACCTGCTTCGTCTTTTACTTAGATCAATTGTCAGACGAGGGATTGTTCATGTTCTAGCTCATTCGATTACGGGATAAGTACGACGTACTAAAGGATAGAGTTACTCCCATTATATCTAATAGTTATGATATAGCTATATTATGTGTTAGTTATGTTGCTCCTTATCCACATCATTATTAGTGATAGTAGTATATACGTTAGATATTAATAATAATTCATACCTATGCAGTGACTATAGCGCTGAAGATTAAGTATATGTAATATAATAGGTTACTTACTATATGGAGAGTATATATATACGGCTATACGCGTTCTTGTCGGTAGATGCTTAGTAATGTGCATGCATTTAGACTGTTGACACTTTATCGTCTATGGTTGACCATCGACGGGCCGATGATCGGTTATGTCGAAGCTCTAGAATCAGTTCTTTATATATATAATCTTCTCATTTGTTAACCCCCACAACGATATATCGATAGATGAATTAATCGTTATTTTTAATTATGAGAAATTAAACAATATTTTATGAAATTAATCGATTATTTTAATATACTAAACAATTTAAATTATATTTCTCTTAAATTTTAGCAGGGAAGTATTTGACTATTTCCTTTAATAACTCCTCAAATAGGTCCTTTCCTTTATTTTTTTTGTCGCCACATCTGTTCGTATAAATATGATTTATTTTTAATATACTAAACCAATTAAATTATATTTGTCCTAAATTTTAGCAGGTAAGTATTTGACTATTTCCTTTAATAACTCCTCAAATAGGTCCTTTCCTTTATTTTTTTTGTCGCCACATCTGTTCGTATAAATATGATTGCAACATTAAACGACTTGTTCCGCATTCTACCTTGTTTCTACATTTTAGAATTCCCCATAATCTTTCAATAGTCTGCGTATGAGCTCCATTATATGGATTAATTAAATTCTCTGAATGATTAACTATTTCATGTTTGTAATCCATATCTTTGAAATCCTTTTGAAATTATCCCTATAAGCGCCCCATCCATACGACAATATTGTTCCTGTTCCGTATGTCTTCTGGATCTATTGTTTTAATTTATATAGTTATGCATTCTCCTATTCATATTGGCATATTCTCTAGAGGAACAGTAATGACAATAATCACTTGTCATATTATATTTCTTGCGCGAGTTAACGCAGGCCAGATAATATCCCAGTATGATTTGAGAGTTGGCAGTATACTTTTAACCGCGAGCTTCCACACTATTCTTGTGTTCTTTCATTCGGATGCATAACTCTCATCAACTCCTCTACAATGGCTGTTTGTATCTCCAATGGAATTTTGGAGTTGTCCTAATAATTGAAAAGCTCGCATATTTCTCTTAAATAATTCTTGTAGTTTTGGTAAATCGTTTCAGTACTTAATTTTAATTCAGACATACAAAATTTGGATGGAGGTCATTTTAATGACACCAACTACAAAAATAAAAAAATATTAAGGTGTCAAATGGTATCCTACTGCGTTCTAACCACGTATCTTTCCGTAGGCTTATCTCTTTTCTACAATCTCTACTGTAACAACGCCATCTTTCAGTTTTAACATTGACGCAAAGTTTCATTTTATGGCCATTCTTGCAGGTACGACTAGAATGAAGGATTTCTTTGGCCATTAAAAATTCTATGGCTTTTCTTTAGTATTAATATCCCTTATTAATTTTATTAAAGACATCTTTCTTTGATAACAACTATAGTAAGAATAAAGTCAATAATTGACACTATCCTAAATAATTAAATTAAACAAATTGATTCTAGATTTTAAACTTCACCAAAAAAAATAAATAAATAAAAAAAAATAAATTATTATTAAATGGTCGAAGAAAAATTTCATGCAATAAATCCTTGTTTACATTCTTGATTAAAGTACTTGTTTAATTTTATAAAATCGATATATCGTTGTGGGGGGTTAACCAAAAAAGAACCTATATATATATATATATACTATATATCCGTATGTACATATATAAATTATATATATATATATATATAATATATTATATATATATATATATATTTGCCAGCCCTATATAAGACACATCGCATATCAAAAAACTACAATAGCTACAGGGAAAAAAGAATACATTTTTGAATCCTGGTAAAATTTTAGTTAGGAAAATGTAACTTCATAAATTTGTCTCAACAAAAACTTAAAAAGCTACCAGGAAAAGTATACATTTCATCTCTCTTGGTAAAAATTTTGTTCTATGAAGATTTAAAAAAAATGTTTCTCTATATCAATATATATATATATATATATATAGTATATATATATATATAGTATTATATATATTATATATTATATATTAATTTGTAAAAGGTATTACACGGCAATGTAGGGGCTCGAGCCGAACGGGGAACAGAGGGGGGGGTACGTTTTCTATACCCCGTAGGGGGGCGAGGAAACCCCCGAGACCCCAATACCAAGCAGCGGGGGGTTCCGAAAAGGGGAAATAGTCCTACCGCGTCGTTCCCCGGAGGCCGAGAACCCCGACTCACTATCTCTGCGGTTTACCCTTGGGTATTCTTATTTAAAAAAAATTAGTAAAAGTACTCCAAGGGTAATTTACTTTACAATATATATATATATAATATATATATATATATATATATATATATATATATATATTTATATATATATATATATATATATATATATATATATAACCTAAATTAACAAATCCCTATACTAGAAAGTCTATTTATGGTCATAGATATATCCTGTACTAATTTTTTTTTGGGTAACGAGTACCGTATAAAAGGTCTTAATAGGCTTTCTCCTCATATTACTATAATTAATTAAAAATATTTTTTTTTTTTTTTACATTTTCCTACCTAACATTTTACCAGGATTCCAAAAAATGTATTCCTTTTCCCTGTAGCTATTGTAGTTTTTTTTAGATATGGATTGTTGCTCTTATAGAGGCTGATATATATATATATATAATACTATATATATATATATATTATATATATAATATATATATATATATTATATATTATATATATATATATAATATATAACACCTTATACTATATATATATATAGTATGTCAAAAAATTCGCCCCTTTACCCTCTCGTGGCCCACCTGCAGATGTGTGGTCTCTCTTTTGAGGTAGTTATCTAGGGTTGTGACACTTCCCAGGTCGTTACTGGCTTTATTTCTTCTGGCGAACTTCTGTCTTCCTGAATTCCCGTCAAGTTGCTCGAGTCGTTGTATAGAGGCTTCCTTACTTTCCTCTTGCAGTCCTTCAGTAAATCCAAAGTTGTACCAGGAAGGTATGCAGAAATGAGATATGAATAGCTATTCTTAACCTTTTAATCCTCACTAAACTTAAGTAATACACGTCAAGGAGTCCAGATATGAAGAGCGGCGAACAAAGAATGAACATTTATAAGTATAATGCTCGCTCTTTTATATCATTCCTTCTTAATTACTATAAATATTATTACAAATTTCTTAAAATTATTCAAAATAATTTTACAATATTAAATATTATTACAAAGTTCTTAAAAATTATTCGAAATAATTTTACAATCTAAATAATATTGAATTAATGATAAAATACTCTTTTCTTATAAAAATGATAAAAATACATAGGAGAGACAAATGACTTTAGTAGACGCCAATACCAACATAAACATGACCTTACTCTCGACTCACAAAACTCGGCACTCACACTTCATAAACCCTACAAAATCACAATATTAACATCAATGGCATGTTACCCATCTTATAAGTATTGGATCCGACAAAACGGAAAATTATTGAATCCCTTTGCATACAAAATTTTCCAAACTTTAACAAATTAAAAGGAGTATACTTTTGACCCCACCTTAAACAACATAATACACACCACACCTTTTTTCAAAAATATCAAAATTAAATTTAACTAACTTAATTCCATTTATATTATTTTTAACTTTTTTAACAATACATTTCTTTTATAAATTTTATTCAGTCTTCCATCAATAGAGTCTGAAGGAGGGTCTAGTAAAGACCGAAAGCTTACGCTCCTACTATTTTGAAGACTTCTTATTATGTAATAAATTAATAATAACCTTTATCTAACGCAGTTTCTCAACATTATCCTAGGCCTTTTATAAATACCATATATATCTATAATATATTATATATATATATATATATATATTATATATAATATATATATATATATATATATATATAATATTATATATATCCTACGGATACTTTACTAACACTACTCAATCTGAACCGTTATTTGGTTAATAAGATTCTTTATTATTATTATTAATATTATTATTGTTATTATTATTATTATTATTATTATTATTATTATTATTATTATTATTATTATTATTATTATTATTATTTTCCGTGCAAATGTGTGTTCTGCTAGGACTTGAAACAGTAAAGCATGATGTAGAAGCAGTAAAGACGTATTGCACAGAGGGGTGGAGGGGGTCTTCTGGGTAGCTTTGCGATACTAAATTTTATGCCCTTGGGATCTGTAAAATTAATAAAAAATTTTCATGCACCCGCGAAAATATTGCTCCTGCGGGCGCGTCGGGGCCCCGGGGGTGAGTCCCAAACTCTTCCCCGTTTTATCATTTAAATGGTCAAAAAACCAGGTCAGGTCAAAATACAATATATATATATATATAATATATATAATATATATATATATATATATATATATATATATATATATATATATTATAATATATATATATATATATAATATTTTATAAAATATATATATATATATATATATATATATATATTATCCCAAATGTAAAGTGAACTGATGTCGTATTTAATTATGTATTGGACTTACCAGAAATTACAATATCTCTTCGAATATGACCCTTGGGCGCTTACACAGCAGAGTTCCAACGTTTATTCCACTGTTCATAGCAGTTCCGGAAGTCATTTTCCTGAAGTGTGTTTAGTTCACGTGTTACAGTATTTTTTTTGTTTTCCATCGTCCCAAAAATGATGACCCTTCAACTTCATTTTCAACTTAGGGAAGAAGGTAGAAATCAACACGGAGCTAGATCTGGGCCTGTATGGATGGAATGTGGAAAGTAAACTGAATGTTTTCTTCGCCAGATATTCTATAATTGAGAGCGCAGTGTGAGATGGTGCGTTATCGTGGTGCAGCAGCCAATCGTCTGCAATGTCTATTCGGATTCGCAGAACTCGTTTTCGAAGTTCCAAGACATCTTTGTAAGAGACATGATTAACTATCTGTCCTGAAGGTACAAATTCTTGTGCACAATACCACGGCTATCGAAACAAAAAAAATAGTGTTTTCACCTTGGACTTGCTCATTCGTGCTTTCTTCGGACGAGAGATTTTTTGTGTGCCATTCCGCACTTTGCCATTTGGTTTCAGGATTGTACTCAAAAACCCTATGATTCATCGCCTGTTATAACTTTATTCAAAAAATTGTGTTCCATTTCGAGTCTTTCAAGTAAATCTTGACATTTTGACCCTATTCGCTTTCTGCTCCACAGACTAGTCTTTCGGCATAGTTTTGGACAAATTTTTTGCATGCGCAAATGGTTCGTTAAAAATTCTTGAACTGCATTTTTATCCAAGCCAGTTTCTTCTGCATCACTCTGACACTGAACCGGCGTCTCTCTCCATCAACAGCTCTAACAACTTTCAATTTTCAATTTGTTGACAAGATGGTCTTCCACAACAAAGGTAGTTTTTCAACATTTTCTCGGCCCTTTTTGAAAGCTTTGTGCCACTTAAAAACAGGGTTCACACTTTCTGGAAAGTGAGGGGAAAAAATCAGTCAGGGAAGGTCCAGGGAAACGTATTTAAGATATGCTGAAGTTGGGAATTCCCAAACAAAGAAATTTTTAAAATTTCATTGAAGATGTCTGAACAAGTTAATTCTTTGATATTTTTTTTACTTCTGTATTTTGGACATGAGAGATGTATCTGATTAGTGAATGAAGGTGGACGAGGACGACATTCCTATCACTTTCCTGTTCTTTTCTCATTTAGTATACTTCTTTTTTCACTTTCTAGTCATAAGTGGTTGTTCCAATATCTTTCGTATGAAGGTGATTGGATATGACTGTGTTTAGACTGTATGACTTCATGACTTAATCTGTTTATATCTTTTTCTTTTTAGGGATTTATACTTTACTTTTTTTGAGGTTTGACGAAGTGATTTTGGATTTGTGTGCAGTTGAAGGTATTTATTATTTATTTATAAAATGACTTCAAACAAAAAAACTAATTTTAACGACCAGTGGTTGGACGTCAAACTGAACCCACAGTTTATCGGGTGGTTGGGTAAAGGACCTGATAGTTTCAAGGCATACTGCAAAGTAAAAACGAACTTTAATCTATCTAACATGGGCCGCCAAGCCGTAGTTTCTCATTAGAGGGGAAACTCATTTGAATTTTATCAAACTCAGCAGGACCAACCATCATTGAAAAACTTTTTTTCGTTACGTGTTCTAACAATACAAATATTAGTGAAAGTGTGTGTACTGAAAATTATGCCATTCCATCAACTACTAATTATAAGAACATTCTCCAAGTTTCAATGGACGGTCCCGATGTCAATTTGAGGTTTATTCAAAAAGTTGGAGGAAAAGATCTAAGAAGAAAATCCAGATGGAAAACATCTAATCAATATTGGTGTTTGTGGATTACATGTTATTCATGAGCAATAAAAAATGGGTTGCAGACAACAATGTGGGAAGTGGATAGCTTTTTGAGAATGTTTATTAACATTTTAAATGATTTCAATGAGTTCATTGAAGTTACGGCAAAATTTGTTTTTCCGTTTAAAACACTGTACAACCAGATGGCTTGAAAATGTGGCTTCTATTGACAGAGTTTTAAGTATTTATGATGCTATAAAGATATTTATTGACAGCCGAAAATCTCTCAACACAAAACCATTACAAAATGTTTCTGTTCAAACCAAAGATATATTTCAAAAATGCAATTGGCCTTTTTTTACAAATGGCTTTCCTTAGAATGTGAACCATTTTTACGAAGATCCAAACGTCAGACCCACTTTGTCCATTCCTGTTCACAGATTTTATATTATGGAATGTACTTAATATTAAGGTAGAATTTCTTAAGTCCAGTAAAATTCTTCCTATTTCTTTCAAGCTTTTTGCAGTAGATTTACATGACAAAGACAATTTGCGTGATGTCAAAGGTATTAATCTTTGATTTCAGACAAAAAAACACTCAAATCACTTCGAATGAAAAGTAATATCCTAAAAAATTCAAACTTGAATGCCAGGCTGCTGTGCTAATCAAAATGACAGTAAAGATATGATATTAGAAAGACGTCCTCTGAAGTACAAGGCCTGTCAAGGGCTCTCCATCATTGTATCCTAGTTATAATTTTTCATCAGCCCGAGACAAGGAACCAAAGAGTTTGAGTTTATTGCTAGAGCATTGTACACTGTCGTGATATTGTTATGCGCATGAGGACACCGCCGGGTCAATTCAATAAATATTTTCTGTTGACTACCGGATAACTTTGTCAATTAATAATTTATAACTATGCTGAATATTAGGTCAAGCTCAATGAGAATTATCTAATGGTTCTGGAAGCTTTGCAGGTTTGTAAAAGAAGCAAGATAAAAGCTGATGTTTTATGGCACTGCTATTTCAAACTAACCTTATCACAAGTTTTAAAATCGATATTACAAGAATCCCGGATAACGGAGTGGTTATTAATAAATAGTTTTTGCAAGGGTATATACATATTAAGTATTTTACGAAAATCATTATCATTCCGTTAACTAAGATAAGTCTAAAATTTAATACAAACCTAACAATTACAGCTTTAAATCCTATCTATCACAATTTGTCTAAAATAAATCTACTTTTGTATATATAAATAAAAATGCTAAAAATCAAATAATTCTAACTTTAAATAAATTATAGCGAAAATTTTAATAATAGTTTTTCCAAAATTATAAATAAACTTGTGGATTTCATAATTGCGAATATCTTGCCCTAAAGCAAGATATATCTTGACACACGCCCCTCCTAAGAAGATAAAGTGACGTGTCATCTTGTCTTTTAAAAAAAACGTCATGATATCTTTGCCTGGAAAGGTAAAAGTCTTTCCTTCGGTATTTGTACTGTGCCATCGCTCTTCCATCCACGCTGAAGAGTTTCTCATTTCTTCGGTCTTCGGGATCGTTCCTCTTTCTGATCCGTTTTTCTTCATCCTGACCTTTCGACATTGCAGTGGAAGCAATCGAGATGGCAAACTCTTTTGTTTCAACCGAAGGTTTGGAGTTTCCAATTCCAAAGTCTTCTTCTCCAAACCGCCTTCGACCATTCTCTATGCAGTTCTCTTGACCCATCCAGAAAAGAAACGACAAGCGCGTATTGCGTCTTGCGTTGCTGGCTAAACATCCCAGTCACGTTTGATTTTTAGAGCGACGATTGGATTTATCTCATTCCGCATCACTTAGGAACAGCAGCATTACTTGAGAGGGCATTCAATCCAACATCAGACAAATGTGACTTTCACACTTCGGTCCTTCCGACGTTTTTAAGCTTTTATTGAACTTCTCCTTTTTCTGAGAGCTTCTCAAATTTGAATTCTGTTTTCTCGACGCAAACGAGCTGCTTTCAAAATTTAATTTCTTCTCAAATTTCCCATCAGAATTTTCTGGGGAACAGGTTACATCAATAAGCGACGAACAACTCTTTACCTCCCCATACAGAATTTTCTGGGGAACAAGTGTTTAGAATCCATCATGCATAAAATCAAACCAAGGATAAAATAAATAAGAAATTCCTGAAGTTCAGCCTGTTCATTATCAGATGCAACTTTGATTATGCACGATTCATTCAATTCCATTTTCATTTTTGAGATTCTCTTGTCGGGCGTTTTTCTTCAAACATATCGCTGATTCTTCCCAAAGTGGGATCTGTCTCTTGGGGCTTGATTGGTTTATTTTTCCGGACATCTAAGCACCGGTCTTTGTCTGACCTTAATCTCAACGAATGATATGCCGCATCAATTCTACAATTACTATTCTCAGGCGTCTCCGTCATCACCTCAGCAGACTGTTTAAATATATATATATAAGTAAATATAAATAAATATATATATAAGCCTCAGTAACACTGGCTTCAAAACAGCCTGAATTTGAGGAGTTTTTTTGATTTTGGAATGGGAGATTTCCATTCAAATTTTCCACTGCATTTTCAGCCTCATAAGTAATTTCGACAACGGATGTGTCCATAGTTGTATCAATTTTATTCATTATTATTTTCGTTGATTTTTTCAGCTTCAAAGTAATTTCGACAACGGATGTGTTCCTTGTCGTATCAATTTTATATCATTATTATTTTCTGTAGCATTTTCAGCTTCATAAGTAATTTCGACAACGGATGTGTCCTTGAACTTAGCCCGATAACCATCTTCGGTCATATTGAATTGAATTAAGGAGGTCTTCCTTTAAGCTAGAAAAAATATTAGCTCGAGTTGAAAGCAACTTGCTATAAACTGACAGAGCACGTCCAGTCAGAAGCGCACTTAAATAGAGAGCCATAAACTCGATCCCAATTAGAAGATGTCGCATGACTCTCAAAACGTTGAATGTAAGCGTCCATTTCGTCCTTGATTCAACGAACGAGGGCCATATTCGGCTACCTTAAACGTTGTTTGATGAGATTATACATTGTTTAAATGACGAGCGATTGAGACCGATTGTACAGTTCGTATTTGTTCTAATTCAAGTTCCGTGTGCGTTCGCTTTCTTCAATTTGTTTATTTAATAATGCAGCTTTCCTATCTTCTTCTTTGAGTTGAGCTTCCTCTCTCTTAAGTTAAGCATTCTTTCAGCCTCCTCTTTCTTGAGTTGAGCTTCCTCTTTCTTGAGTTGAGCGTTTCTTTTTAGCTCTTTCTAATCCAGCAATCCTCTCTTGTTTGTAGCGCTTCTCTGCTTTCTGTGGATGAATTCGAGCAGACTGGCTTGCCTTTAGGCCTAATTCTTTTAGCGCAGTCTGGCACCAGGATTGTTAGTCCATTAGTAATGTCGAACCAAAGGGAGAGAAGAGCCGTGAACAATAAAAGAGAGGTAGTATCTAAGATTCAACCAAGTGTGATGAAGAATAATGCTCAAGCTATATGCTCTCGGAACAAGGCCACCCAAAAGCGTGTCGCGATATTTATCGATGAGGACACGCGGGCTCAGTTCCAATAAATATTTTTCTGTTTCTAGATATAATAAATATTCAAATTCCTTTATAAACCATTCACAAATTCACCTCACGTTATAACTGACATAGAACCTAATGTTCGTTTATGAAGCTGTGCAGGTTTGGCCAAATTAATAAGATAAAAGCTGGAGTTTTACTTGTAAAATAATATTTAAAGACCAAACCAATTACAAGTTATATAAGATCGATAGTACAAAAAGCCAAAAACGCCCTTATAATAATATATCTGCCTTAAAATACTATTTGGCGTATCTAACATATTAGTATTTTACGAAATCATAATATCATTTCTAAAATTGCAAAGCCTAAAATTAAATTACAACACCTAACATATTACATGCTAATAATTTTATCTATCACAATTTGTCTAAAATAAAACTTATCTTTTATTATAAATAATAAAATCTGAGTGAAATATAAATAAATTCTAACATTTAAATAAAAAATTATAGCGAGAAATCTTTAACCTATAGTTTTCCAACAACTTTATAAATAACTTGGGATCTCATAATTGCAAAGATATGGCCTTCGGCAAGATTATATCTTGACACACACCAAAACCGAATCACAGTTCTTTCCTGCAGAAAGCAAAAGCACAATACACTCTAATTTGCAGTGAGCTCATTCTACCTTGAATTAAAATTCAAAATATTTTGGATGGGATTGTCCTTCTAAGAAACTTGATGAGTTTTTCTTCTATAGTTACCTGGGAATCAATGTTACCGCAATATTCTCAAATTATTTTAAAATTAAGGACTGAGTATTTTCGCATGAAATGCGACAGTGAAGAGGGTTTTCTTAAATAAAGCAATTTTAGTGTGGAATCTGAAAGAACATAGTCTGATTTTCTCAAAGAACAGGGCACAATGCTATAAGATCTCATGAAGTATCATAAAGTTCCTATCACAAAAATGTTGACAAATGTAAGAGTTGCCCATAAGAGATATATGAAGAAACATCTCAAAGAGTCAAAACAACCAAAATGAAGAAGAGAATAAAAAGTTGAAAAAAAAAATTATCCATACAGATCTATAAACTTGAAGAGCAAAGAAAGATGTTTAAACTGAAAGCTTTGACAGAAGACGCGCTACAAAATCAAAAATTCAGATGCTTGAGAAGAAAAAGTAAAAAAACCTAAATCTCCCCATAAGACAGTGGACATAGTGGACGCTATTCACATAGGCTATTAATGTAAGCTGTTAAATTATTTTCTTTTGGATAAATTGAACTGTAATGACTTTTGGAAAGAATAAAAAAGAGTGCTGCTTGGGGGGCTAGGGGGAAGTATAAGCGATTGCTGAATATATATATTATATATATATATATTATATAATATATATATATATTAATATATATAATATATATAATATATAATTATATATATATATATATATTATATATATATATATATATATAATATATATATATATTAAAATTCATCCATGATGATAGAACAATTTCTAAAGTAAATTACAATATTTTAATGATGAACTGAGTAAATAGGCTGGAATAATGATTAATAAGTATTTTATACGCCAAAAATAACGAACCGCTGGTCAGTGTGAAAAAACAGGGAATTGGTCTTTCTAAAATCCCAGTGTTATGTCAACCCGAAAACCCATTTTGTCGATAGAGGCATCTCTATAAGCTTCCGGTTTAAGAAGCAAATGTCTCAGTGGTAGACTTGTTACGTTTCACACAGAATTGATAGCGTACCGTTGTTCAATGTTTACCTGCATCTCAAAAACGTAACGACGGATAGGAAATGTGCCCATACACAAAAGATTGTAGCTGCAAAAAACCGTAACCGAAGGGTGTAGAAGGAGATGACCCAGAGAGAATGAGATGGAGTTAAAGACTCAATTTATAAATCTGTTTAAAACTGGTATGGATATGTAGCCTAGAATACTAGCTACCTGGTGCGTCTCGAAATACCAGGGGGTGCGCGACAAGCGTGAAGAAAAACCCTAAAATTTATTTTTTGGCAATTTTTTTGCGTTTCAAAAAATTTCAAGGATATATATATATATATATATATATATATATATATATATATATATATATATATATATATATATATATATATATATATATATATATATATATAATATATATATATATTAAATACTGTATATATATATATATAAATATATATATGTATATATATATATATATATATATATATGCAAGACCGTGCAGTGCTGTACATATTTTTTGTTCTAGTGGCTCAATCTTGTTGACTCCATGACACCAACGAGCGCACGAATACATTCACAGCGCATTCATCACTGAGATAATTCATCTAAATGCATACCCTTTTGTTGAAAAGCAAATAGAAAGCGACTTTTCAAATGTTTTAAATTATGAAAAATTTAAAAATCAGAGGTAAACTGCTTATGTTTTTTTACTAAAAATTACATCCTTTACGATTTTATTGTCTTCCTTGTTGATAATTAATGTCAACAAGCAACTCTATATGCCTATATCAGAGTACCTGAGAGTTAATGTTTGCTTTTTTAGGTTTAGGTTTTGTTTTGTTTTTTAATCTTTATAGTTACGGCATGCATGTTTTCCTAAATGTCACAAAATACTTTATTTTTTTTGTATTTATGAATATCTTAGAAATGAATGTTTGATTAAAATATGCTAAATATATTTACCTAATTTTCTGTGGTGTTTGGCAACTCTTCAGCTTCGTTGCAATGGGAACTTCCCTCTTCGAGCAGGGCAAAGAAGCACTCATAAATATTTATTTTGATTTATGTTGGTGAACATGTCAGTAAATGTGAAAATTTTTGTTTACATCTGATTATTCAAGTTTGGGAAGTGTTTCATACCTCTGACAACCTATTCTCAATATGGATAAATGGCTTATAAAGTTATCAGAGAAAAAAAACACTGAGGGCAAGGGCGATTCCTTGAAATCTGCTGTGATTGAAAAGAAAGAATGTGATGCTACTTGTAGTCAAGGGAAAGGAAAGCACTTTATGGAAACAACTTCAAATGATATAAATACACAGGACGGATCACCAAATAAAAAAATAAAGTTAAATAAAAAAATTAGAAATTACCAAAATGATTATCTTAAATACGGATTTGCACACACCCAAATTGATAAAGAGCCTCGTTCACTATGCATTTTATGCCATGAAATCCTTGACAATGATAGTATGAAGCCGTCAAGATTAGAAAGACACTTGAAATGCAAACATCCAGATCATGCATTGAAGCCAATAGATTTTTTCCAGCGCCATTTAAAATCTAGTAATACTCAAATCGCCACAATACAAAACTAGGCTAAGGTTAAGGTTAGGTATAAGTTAGGTTCTCGAAGTAAGTTAGCCTAATAGCCAAAAGATAATAAACCACCACTCTATTGGTGTAATCTCTTCTACCGCAGCGTTAAAAAATTGGTTAATATTATTCAACGGAAAAAGTATCCGAAAGTTAAAAGAAATACCTTTATCAGATATTCAGTTGCGAGACGTATAAAAATGATAGAGAAATCTGTTCCAGAAACTTTGTCTTTGAAATCTTTCAGCTGTGAAAAATGTTGCATTTACAGAATGGATGAAAGCTACTGATATCGGAAATATGCCACAGCTTCTAGTTTTCGTTAGGTATTTCTTTTGTGAAAAATTGCATGGAATTACTTTTCTGCCGTTCACTTAAGGAGAGGTGCACTGGAGAAGAAATTTTCAAAGAAGTAAGTAATATTTTCAATGAACACAAATCATCTTGGGATAACCGCTTCAGTATTACTACAGATGGTGCTGCTGTGTTAACAGGATTAAAGAAAAGGATTCAGAGGAATGTACTAGAAATTTGCACGCTCCATATGAAATTTCATTCATTTTATTATACATAGACAGGCACCTTCATATAAATTCATTCTTTATTAATACATAGGCCGGCAATTGCGGCAAAGAAGGTACAGCAGAGAGTTTTTTCAGTTGTTTCAAGATGTATTTCAATTGTAAATTATAATTAAATCTAAACTTTACAAAGGTAGAAGTCTTTGAACACTTTGTATGAGATAGGCAAGCAAACACAAACACTACTTACCATGCCAGAAGTAAGAGGTGGTTATCAAGCAGCAAAAAGTACTTAAGAGAGTTACCGAAGCTTAAGTATGAACTTAAAATTTCTTTTAGAAAAAGAAAGGAATTTAAAGTTTGCAAACCTGCTTTGCAGTGAAAGTTGCGCTATAGTAGCCATAGTTATCTGCAGATATTTTTTTGAAAAAATAAATTGCCTTAAACTTGCCTCTTCAATCTAAAGGTGATGTTTTAACAATGAGTGAGAAAATTATGACTTTCAGAGAAAACTTGCTTTGTGAAAAAATTATCGAAGTCAAAAGTTTGGAAATGTTTCCCCCTGCTATGATTATGTTAGAAATGAAATAAAATGTCAGAAAAGGACACATCATCTCAACCTGACCAAATTTGAGAGAATTTAATTAAAAATTTTAATAACGTTCCAGTGATTACTATAAATGGGTATTAAGTCTATTTAATGAGAACAATAAACTCAAACATCTTTATATTACATTCCAAGAACAATGTGATTGAAATTAAGGAAGATTCAAATTTAAGAAGTACTTTCATGAAACAGCTTTGTCAAAATAGTGGTATGGATTGAAAATGAATATCTTACGTTAGCACAAACTGCAATTAATTCCTTGCTTAAATTTGGGTCAACATATTTATGCGAGCAAAAGTTTAGTGGCTATGAAAGATCTTAAGACAAAAAAGAGAATAAAATAACCATTGAACCAGAGCTAAGAATTGCTGTCTCTTCAGAGCACTACATTTCTTAAATTAATTAAAAAAAGTCAAGCAATCCTTCTCATTAAATTATTTAAAATAGGTATGATATATATAATATAGATATTAATATAATATTATAAATTTTATAAAAATATATATATATTAATAAAATTTAATAAAATATTATATTATATATATATAATATATATAATATATATGATATATATATTATATTATAAATAATATATATATATATATATATATAATATATATATATATATATATATATATATATATATATATATATATTATATATATATATATATATATTATAATATAATATATTATGGAGGATAGGGTGCGGTGAATCTATTTTTTATTCTTGGGGTGCGCCACTAAAAATAGATTGGGGACCACTGACGTCTATGGCACTAGCTACCCACTCGTATACGTTCACGGAGGAGCTACATTACTCAGTCTTTCATGGGATATTCAGTAACGATTACTTTTGGACAGAAGGAATATATATATAATATATATATATATATATATATAAATAGTTCAAAAAAATAGTTTTAGAGTATAAAGATTTTCCTTTCTTCTACATTACTATTTTTTCAATTGACTTGCCTTTAATAATAACTCTCTTGAATATTATTACATAACTTTATGAAACTGAAAGGCGAAACAAGATCAAGATGAAAGCAAGTAATAACAACTCTTTTGAATATTATTGCATAACTTTATGAAACTGCAAGGCGAAACATGATCAAGATAAAAACAAGTTATCGGCACTATAAGTGCCATTAAAACGATGACTTCAAACGAAACAAGTTATCGGCTCAATAAGTGTCATTGAAATGATGACATCGAATGAAACGAATTATCGGAGAACCATTCATGTCAGTAAATTATAAAATCAAAATATCCTTTCTTTAACAAGATAAGTATAAAATTAATTCTTAACCTAACACATTACAATGCTATCGAGACAATATATCATTATCTCATCCAAAATAATAATATTTTCCTATAATAAATAAAATTGAACTTATTATGAGAATATTCTACCGTTTAACAAAATCAAAGCGAAATCAGAAACATTAATTTTCCAAAATTACAAATTTGACTTGTGAATCTCAATATCCCAAAAATATGGCCTTCGCATTATATGGGGCAAAGATAAATCATGACACACGCCCCACATAGGAAGACAAGGTGACTCGTCATCTCTTGTCTCAAATAAAGCGGTCATGGACACCTTTGCCTGGAAAGAAAATCAGCCATTATATTGTCCTTTCCACTAATAGATTGTAATATAAATTTATACCTTTGGAGTACAATGACCCAACGCATTATCCTAGGGTTTGTAAACTTTAGCCTTCTGCATGAAAGTAAGTGGGCGATGGTTCGTCTGTAACGTGAACTCCTTCCCGTACAAATAGCTTTCAAACTTCTTAATACCATATATTATTGCCAAACCCTCGTTTTCTAGAACACCTACTCTCGTTGGCTATAAAGGGAATATCTTGCACGCGTACCAAATATAATATACATAGCGTACTTGGTGCACTGTGTGGTCGCAGCATTAGGAAATAAGAAGAGCCCGTCTGTAAATAAATAGCTTATCGCACATCAGGCAAATGGACTGGTTGCCGATATAAGTACTCCTTTTTAGGTGTGAACGCATCTGTGACTCCATCTGACAGGTGGATGACCCCTTTTTCAACGAGGTCGAATAATGGGACATGTCAATTGCTGCGAAATTTGGACGAAAGACCTATAATAACCTGTCAGGCCCCAAAACGATCTTAGTCCTTTTCGACGCGGGAATTGGTGTTCCTTATTCTACATACATTGCTTCATTCAAGCCCTTACAACTGGACTCAATTATGGCCTAAAAATTCTAAATTGGAGCTTCCTTAATAGGGCCATTTCGTTCGTCGAACCTTAAAATTCCTGCTTCAAAAGACGCTGAAAAGTGCTTGGCAACTCTGAAATATGAGTTTCCCAGTCCTTTTGTTTGTGAACGATGAAGATTCATCAATTAACATTTCAGTGTGATGCATCCCTTCATAATTTTTCTTTAACGCGCCTGTTAATGTTGGCGCCAGCGTTTTCACAGAACAAATGCATTTTCTTTAGTAACTCATAATGCCAACTCTAACCACAAAAGACGTCTTAGATATTATCTTTTCGCGGATCGGTATTTGCCCGATCTATTCCGATAAATCAAGTTTCGAAAAATAGACGTCATCCGCGAAACGTGAAAAAATATCCTCAATATTCGTCATAGGTTCCGGATCGAACACGGTTATGGCGTTTTAATTTTCTGGGCTGCACATATACGGTTTGACCCATCTTCTTTTTCCCTCGACGGATGCGGCGGGTATGCGTAAAGGAATCCGACTCCCGAAATACCCCCATTTCGTAATATACTACGGATTTCTTCACGAACCTTGGCAGACCTAATGGCAAGTTAAATTGATATCATGATAAGGAAGATTACAACGTCCTGGAAAACATTTGTAAATAACCGTTGCAGCTATCTTCGATAACTAAATTCTTAACTCCTTTGATGGTGTAACTTCAATCCAATAATAATGGGAACCTCTTCGACGCCTTCTTTCAACGTCTGCGTCATCCTCCGGGGATAACTAGGGGTACTTCGTTCTCTTCTTCCTCAAGGACTACTAAGACAGTCGTGACCTTTTCTTCGGGATGACCAACAATTTCCTCATTTCGACTATGATACTGTTTAAGTAAATTAACGTGATAAATTTTTAATTTATCACCGTATCTGATCTTGTAGCAACATCCGCCAATGACCTCCACAACTTTGTAAGGTCTCTTCCAAGTCATTAGTAGCTTGTTATGATTCGTTGGGAGAAGAACTACTTTATCATCAATCTAAAAACATTTTTTGCTGACTGTTTTATCATAAAAATATTTATATTTCGTCTGATCCTTTTCCAAGTTGTCTCTGGCCATCCTAAGAGTTTCTTCTAACTTCTCCCCTAGTTTGAAAATGTATTGATAAGTATTCTCAACCCCGCTCGTCTCACCTTTGGTCCAAAGGTTCTTTACAATTTGCATTGGTCCGTGCACTGTCCGACCGTACAGAAGCTCAAATGGCGCAAATCCGGTGCTTGCCTGCGGAACTTCTATGTATGCGAAGAGTAAAGGGTTGATAAAGTTCGCCCACTTCTTGGGTTGCTGCTGACAAGTAACTTCCTAAGCATAGATTTTTAACCTCCTCAGGTACCCGAGGTTAAAATTTAACCAACGCTGAACAATTTTTTTGGTTTTCCTTCATATCATTACGACATGAGATATAGGGGTGAAATTGGAGAATTGGGGGAGTTAGGGGGTAATAAATATTACTGTTATATAAAATCCCTCTTTTCTTTAAAGTTGTGGTAGAATTTACCAATGCCTACAGGTTACAGTTTTGGTTGGTGGTCATATTACCAAACGGATACATTTTATGTTTGTTTAGTGAGCTGTAGTTTTATAGGGTTGGCCAAGGCACCAGATGCGGCGTGGTGCGCTCATTTTGGTGCCGTGCGGTGTGGTACACAACTTTAGTGACCCTGTGCGGTGCGGAGCGAGGGCGCATCCGAAATGACAGAGCGCGGTGCGACAAAAGAATTAATTTTTGGGTACGGTGCGTGGTGCGCTTACTCTAGTACGGCTGCCCAAAATTCCGGTGATCAGCCAACTCATAGTTTAGTGTATATATATATATATATATATATATATATATATATATATATATATATATAATAAATATATATATATATATAATATATATATATAATATGATGAAAAAGTTTACTTCGTTACCTATCGGATCAAGGATATTTGAAAAATATGATATATTTGAAATATCGAAAAGAAGCGAGAAAATGATAAAATACGAAAGTTATAATTTTATAATTTAGTGAAGCAACTGTTATATATTATATACTATATATATATATATATATATATATATATATATATATATATATATATATATATATATATATATATATATATATATATATATATATATATATATATAATATATATTATATATTTATATTACTGAAATACTTAGGAATACATTCCAGAAATTTTATAAATCTTTCGTCGCTTTTCCCATATAATTTGAAAAATAAAAAAGAAGCCAAATATCCCAGTAGATGCTTTTTTGAACGTCCTCTTGATGGTATTGAAAACTTGACCTATTAAGAGAAAATATTATATTAAAATTAAATGTTCATTGGCTTTATTTGGGTAATGTTTAGTTAGCTTACATTGTTATTTTCTTAAATTTGCTTATGTTACGTAAGGGTGAGGTTTTGTTAGGTTAGGTTAGGTTAGGTTGGTAGGTTAGGTTAGGTTAACTTAAGTTTTGTTGGATTCTTTGGGAGAAATCTGAAAATTCACGTGAACATGTTTTACAACGAAAAAGAACATTCGCCTTTTTTCTTAATGTCACATTCAATATTGCATGCGTTACACTTCTCTTATTCGTCACAATTAATTGGAAACAAAAAATTCAGGTTCCGGTACATCCCTAATATATATATATATATATATATATATATATATATATATATATATATATATATATATATATATTATATATATATATATTTATATATATAAATATATATAAATATTTTTATATAATATATATATTAGGTATCTAATATATATATACGCACAACTATACCATAATTATATATATATATATATATTTACAGTCTACTTTTCTTCGTAGTTTACATATAATGGATTTATTGACCCTTGGATAAAATCAAAATCTGGATATAAAACTTTGATTTATTACATATAGAGTACACTTCTGATTAAAAATTACAAATTAAAACAACATTCCTCTATTTTTCTCCACCTTGAGTAATAATGGTGCTAGTTACTGACAAAAACTTTCGCCTTTATAAGGCCTTTTTCAATTGTCTTAATAGGTTAACACCAAACGAGTGGAGAAAAAATACTGAAACGATCTTCGAAACTATTTTTTAAAATTAGAGAAAAAAAAATATGACAAGGAGCAGGATTCGTGTATTTTGTTGCCCGCTCATTTGATTTTTTGGGAAGAAAAAATATTTTTTTACAAAGTTAAATATTACTACTTTAAACATATTACAAAGCTAAATGTTCAATGGACAAAATATACAGGCAAAATTTACATACGGACCATGAACAGTTGGTCATGTATGAAATAACACAAAAACAAAATAAATTCAATTACAATTATTGGAACTGAATGACGTAATCTAAAAAATCGATAATCAGAAGGAGAACAGACTTACGAACATATTTAGAAATACGAATATACGTAAGCACAATGAAGGGTAGACATTAATAATTTTGATTTTATGGGAAAGCATCGAAAAGGGGTAAGGTTAAGTAGAGGGTTGAGGATGTTTATTCTTGAAGAGTTGATCTATTCTTTTTATGGTAGGTGAATGATATTTCAGGAACTGTTGTTGTATACTATCAATTGAATGTTCTCCTCTTAAAGTGTTGAAATTCTCATAATTATTTATACAATACGTTTCGATTAGTCTTCTTTTTTGCTGATTAGGGATATTGACGAGAGTTTGCATAGTGTTGATGTTTATATGGTGGTTGAGTTGTGATCTGTGGATGGCTAGAGATGAATTCTGATTGTCCTTTTGTAAATCGTATGTATGCTGGTACTTTCTTCTGCTGAAATCATTGGTCTCTCCTATATATGTTTTGGGACAGTGGTTGCAAGATACGGTATAAATACATTGTAAGGGTTCTGGTGGGGGTCTTGGTGGATGAAAAAGTTTTTTGAGGGGGAGGGCATTAGTGGAGGTTAAGGTGATGCATTGGGGTATGTATTTTTTAAGTTGTAATGTGGTTTTCTCTGGTATTGGGAGATAAGATGGGATGGGTAAGGGGTTATGCGTGGTGAGGTTAGTGGTATTATTATAGTATTTTGCTCTTGCTTTTTTGTAGGCACGGATTGATAAGGGTGGTTGGTGGATACTGTAATTTCTTTAAAGGTCTTATTAAAATTGTTTCTTGTTGAATTGATGGGTGAGCAATTCTAAGGGCTCTGATGTAAAGGCGGTGAGCAGTAGCTATTTTTGTGGGAAGTGGAAGTGGGTGGAGAAACCCAATGTATATAGGTGGATTAGATGATGTTTTCGTATATAGAAAAGTTTAGGTTGAAGGAGTTGTGCCAAGAAATGAGTATGTCTAGGAAAGGGAGGAGGAGTTTTTGAGATGTTTTAATGTGCATTGTGTTGAAAGGTGTATGTATATTTTATTTGTTGTAATATGTTGGTAGGGTCGATGTTGTGTGGTATGAAGACAATATGTCGTCGACACATCGGCAACCATTGTGCTTATTGAAGTTCAGGAAGGAGAGAATGTGAAAATGTCGGCGAGCTTCCATGTAGATGTTACTAAGTGTTGGAGACAGAGGTGAGGAATAATTGTTTTTTTTTTTTTTTTTTTTTGTAAAAAGAGTGTTGAAATTGGAAATAGCTGTGTTCGAGTGAAAGATGTATGAGATTTAGTATGAGTGGTAAAGGAAAGGAAAGTTGAATGTTGTTGGTAGATAAATATTGTTCAAGCATTTGTAAGGTTGTATGTACAGGTACAGAGGTGACGAGAGAGGTGACATCGAAACTATAGAAATTGTGTGCAAGGGTTGAGGTGTTGTATTTTCTGTACAAAGTCTTCAGAATTGTTAATATGTGTTTTAACTTTTAGAGAAGTGTACTCTATATGTAATAAATCTCAAAGTTTTATATCCAGATTTTGATTTTATCCAAGGGTAAATAAATCCATTATATTATATATATATATTATTATATATATATATGGATATTATATATATTATATATATATATATATAATATATATATATATATATATATATATATATATATATATATTATATATATAATATTATGATACGCCAGTGGCCTTACATCGTTTCCACTAAGTTGGGGAAAAGTTAAATGCAATGTCCAAATAGGCCTGGTTAAAACGGCGGTGGTGTTGAAATATGCAAGTGTTAAGGCAGTATCTCTG
>JABUQX010087525.1:0-5000 GCA_015478945.1 Trachelipus rathkii
GATTGAAGCATCTCTGGAATGCCTCTGTTGGAATAGTCCTCAACTCTGCTGTCGCGTTGCGCATAATGTCATCTCGGCTGTCGAAGCGGGTGCCTTTCATTGGAGATTTTAGCTTGGGAATAAGCGAATAACACGGAACCATGTTCGAATGTTCGGAGAGTAAGATGCCAGGCGAACGTTTGAAATGCTTTTCTTTGCCCTCATATCCTTTAGAAGCGAAGAATGAACCGGGTCATTATCATGATTCAGTTTCCAGTTTTGTGATATCCACAGATCCTGCAGTTTACGACGAACTGCATTACAGAGACGACGGAGGATGTCACAATAGTACTCTTATTGTTTGTCCTTTAGGCGCATATTCATGGTGCACAATGGCACGGGAATTGTACCGGCTATTCAATAGATATGGTGCAACCAGCTTACTAAACGCCGAACATTTATCCGCAACGAACTCTTGCTAAAGGCGCAAATACGACAGATCCTCGGATATGTTGTGTTAGCCAAATGAAAAAGGGGTCGTAAAATATATTACAACATGCAGAGGGTGAAGCCACGCTCACCTTCTTAATACGGCTGTAATAAAAAATAAAATAAAATAAAGTTAACGGTGTTGTACAATATATAAACACTAATAATGAGTGGTTGTTAGCTCTCTCCAATAATGTTATGAAAATTATTAAATAAATGATTCCTAAATAGACGCAGAAAAGAAAAGATTTTACCTTGGTGAATATAATAGAAATACTTTTGTTTTTTATTGCTCACCTGTTAGTACGACATTGTTTAACTGATGAAATAAATTAAATGATTGTGACCGGTACTTATTTTGATGTGGCCGATTGATCCAGATAGCTTACAGATAATTAAAATCATAGTATATGTCTTTTCATCGGCCATGTTATATAAGAAACATTAATAAATATTTGTTGGTGTTTGCAACATAAATTATATTTATGGAAAAATATTCACATAACTTTGGCCTATATAATAATTAATAATAGTTAATAATAATTTATAATAATAATAATATAATAATAATATAATAATATAATAATAATATAATAATACGTTAGTCAGCTGACACGTAGGAATGTTTTTGGTAGAAGGTTATGTCTATGCGTGGTCAGCTTGTCGGCTGAGTACGAAAATCATATTAATTAACAACGACATTTAATATGAAAATTAAAATTTCTTTGTATTATGTTTAAATAGAATTTATTCTAGTTGCATTTATTATCATATTTGATCATTCTAAATTGCAAACAAATACTAAAGTGAGTAGTAAATTGACGTAATATTATGTACATACTATGACTTTTTGTGTGTGTGCTTGAACAGCTGTTTCGTACTATAGATTAAAGACATATTTGTGATTTTATTGATTTATATTTAAGCCAATAGAAAGTAATCTATTTGATTCAAATTATACGTAAATAATTAAATATAAGAATACAAATTAACGAGATATATATTTGGTGATTTTCAATATTTAAAACTATGAATTTTTTGGATAGATTAATAAATTTTCCGACTCTCTCGAGAAACGACGTTTTTTAATAGGGATTACTTTTGACTCAAATACTAAAAATAGGCTAAATATATGCTAGGATCTAATAATAAATAATTTAATAATTTTTTTTAATATTAAGTTTTGATTGATATATATATATAGTGTATATAATATATATATATATATATATATAATATATAATATATATATTTTAACAGATGAATATCAAGATAGGTAGCGAAATATATCACTAAATTGATCTATAGAGTTTTGATAGATAATATTTATATAATAATATATTATATATATATTATATATAATATATATTAATATATTTAAAGAACTGAACATTATCGACAATAAATTATTATATTTTAACAAAGAAGACCAATTTTTTAATTTACTCCATTGAAAGGAATTCATTATTATGACTATTTTTACGGGAGTAAAATTTACTAGATTGCACTTGGTGGGGATCGATATACAATATCGATCAAGCTAAATTTTAATATTAAATTCAAATTACGTCGACTAATCGATATTTTTCGATATAATCGAATGCAAATTTCTCAAATTTTTAGAATGTGATATTACAAGGGAGGACAATTTAGTATGTGTTTAAAAAAAATTAAACAAAATATTTATAAAATAAACTTGTTGTTAAGCAAGGGAAAATATTATTTAAACTCGTTGGTAATGGTATAATTAATAGTTAATTAGGAGAACAATCGTGAGAGGTTTTTAAAAGACGTCAAAAATTTAAGTTGTAACTGCATTCACAACTTTCTATCCAATGTTCCTATAGGCTGGTTAGAAAGAAAGCTTCAATTTTCAGATCTACGTTGAAAACCACCTATAATCAGCAATTTTCAAGGTGTTCAGAACAGAGCTGAAGTCTTGAAAATCGTGAAGATCTAAATACGGGTGATTTGCGAAACCTACAAAAAATTAAAATCTTTTAATTGTTTCGTATTCGTACACTCTAGAATATTGTAAGTGATTACCAACCACCCTCATTATCCAGAAGCTCTGATAAACAATTGGAAGATCGAATTGTGAGAATTTATCTCAAGAAGCAGGAGTTGGTACCACAAATATCCCTAAGCTAAGCTGGAAAAGGGAGAAGGGAAGCTAGTTAAAAAAAAAAGGAGAGTTCTACCCCTGGGGAAAAAATAGTTCTAGCTAGCAGCCCGGGTATCATTATTATAAGCACTTCCTAATAATAAAAAACAACCATCACAGAAAAAAGGATATGCACTTTCTGTTTCTTTGCACAAAAAAAAAAAAAAAAAAAAAAAAAAAAAAAAAAAAAAAAAAAAAAAAAATATATATAAAGGATACCTACCAGAGTAGCCAATTTTTTGAAAAGGCTAATTACCTAACTTAACTTTCCATTTGATAATGAAAAGCTCAAAAAATTTATACTCTAGATCTCGCTGTATAATTAAGTCTAGGTCTGCGTTGAGCAAGCCAGTCGGAAAAACAGGCGATTAACTATGACAAGGAATGAGGCCCATCGGCCGGGCGCAAGCTTTTATACCTTCGCCAAAGCAAGCAAAACGGTTGGCAACGAGTATAAAATAATAATTGCAGTTTATTTATTAACTATGAATAAATTATCAAGAATGACTTTAAAAGTTGTGTAATATAATTGTTAATTATTAACGATATAAATATTACATAACAAAAAGTCGCGACTACCAAAAAATTGACATAGCAATTTCAGAGACGAACTAACGAAACTTCTCACATGTTAGTAACATATAAATAACTTCCATAAGAAAATAAATGAATAAATTTACTTGTAACTAACTACTGGTATAGTAATTAAATATGTATTAGTATATTCAGCGTGAAATTCTGATCAAATGGTGTGAATTTCAACTCTGAACTCGAGGTAAAAAAGGAAAAAAGTTTGATTTTAGATTTTCACAAAAGAGTAAACTTTGACCCTTCGTCATGGGTCAAAGGGGTCGATTTAAATTACGAAATAATATAGAATAAGAATGGAGTTTTTTGTTTCTGTGGATATATTTGTGTATACTCCAAATATTTAGAAAGATATAACAATTTTAATTGAAACTGTTAAAAGAGGATTGTCAGAATATAGCCTAAGAAATTCTCGTCGGCTCTTCTGATTTAAATGTTAATAATTTCAAAACAGTCCCCGAAAAAAAACAAAAACATTAACATGGAATATCTCTATAAGTTCAAATATGAAATTTCCTTCGGTGGGGCAGATAGGGTATTCAAGACGAAGGGTAATGGTCGATCGATGTAATTTTATGTAACAAAAGATAAGACCAAAGAGTCGTTTGAGTCATGGAATTTTTAGGTTAGAACTAAAAGGCCTGTGGGGGGAGCAACTTTTTATTTTGTTGTTGTATGAAATATTTTATGAGCTTTTTTTCTAAAATAAAAATTTATAAATGTATAATTAAAATTATGTAGGACAAAAATAATTTTATATAGGAATATATAATATATAAAAATATATATATAATAGCTATATAAATTATATTTTAAAGGAATATTGTAGGTGTTTTACTATATTAGTTTTTTTTTCCTCAATAAAGACCTAGCGTAACCGATTCGTTTGATTATTCCATTTATTAAGGAAATCCAATGCGTTTTAAATGAGTCAGAATTAATACAATGGAATAAAATCAAGCACAGTGAATCGAGTAGTCTGCATTACCTTGATTTGTCTTACTGTCGTGCTTTCTTGGGCTCGGCGAGGTTTAAGATGCTTCACTGTGGTGACTGACCAGGACTTTGGTTTCTGTGTCGTGCCCATAAATCAAGTCATTTCGTTATCACGATAATTGAGGAACTTGCGTCCCAGTTTTAACTGTTTCCAGATGTCTTGCAGACGTCAAAGTCTGACTTTCCTTTGTTCCTGCGAAAGCAGTTTTGGCACCAAATTTGGCTGCCACTCTGCGCAATCCTAATTCATTCCGTAAAATTATATTAACAGAATCTTTGCTGATACCGATGTCATCAGAAATTTCTTTTACTGGTATTATCAAGGGCCTCACTTTTTCAATGGTTTCAGCATTCACTTTTGAACGACTTAATAGAGATGATCACTCTTGATGACCGCGCCTGCCATTTTTAAACCGGTTTGTCCAGTATTTTTTATTTGGTAACATCCAATTGAACCTCACAAAAGCTGCTTGAATATGTATTGTGAATTATTTCTTCCTTGCGTAATCACCGAGCTTTTGGAAGCTTGTTGCTCAAACGTTCCGTAATCTTCACTAATAAAACTTTGAACGTTCACCTAAACACTTCTCATTCGGCAGAGGCCTGGTCCCAGCCGACTGATGGTTTTCGCAAGGCTAAAAAACAAAAAACAAGCTTTGAGAAGCAAATGTTTCTGCACCATCCACTTTCAGCGCTGCCTACCTCGAGTAATTAACTTTCCTGCAGAGAGCGCGATCAGGTCGGACACTTTTCAGATCTGATTATGATATAATATATATATATA
>JABUQX010087525.1:22500-23711 GCA_015478945.1 Trachelipus rathkii
TTTTCTTCGACTCTCAGATTGAGTCAATAATTATATAAATGGATTATGAATTTAATTAAATAAGTCGATATAAGAGATGATCAAATTAGCATAAAATAATTATTAATTAGATAATTATTATAATTATGTTATTAATAATATTATTATTATTTCTTGCTAATGCAATTAAATAGGGATTATTTAAAAAAAATGACTATACTGAGTTGTCAGGCACATCCAAAGTTGCCTAGCCTTAGAGAATAAGGAATATTTTTTTGACTCCGAGAATTAACAATTGCCACCGATCGCTACTATTAAAAAAGGAATCGAGTAGAAATTGATGCCGGCATCTTAAAACTAGCTTGAGAGAAAATCATTATATATTATATATATATTATATATATATATAATATATATTATATATATATATTATATAATATATATATTATATATATATATATATATATATATATTATATATATATATGTACTTAACATTTTGCGGCTCACTAAGGCAAGTAGGCGTTGCCTACTCTGCCTACCCCAAAAGCCGCCACTTATATATTATATAATATATATATATATATATTATATATATATATATATTATATTTATATATAATATATATATATATTATATATTATATATATATTATTATATTATAATATTCGGACAAATTTAATGAATCACCCGTAATATATTTACTCTATTCATATTAGGAAATGTAGGGCTAGGGTTTGTTTTATTTGGTTTCTACCTAACTTGGAGTGTGTGTTTCACAGGTTATAAAAAATGTATAAACGCTTGTTTACGACAGTGGTTAGGCCGTAGGGAATAAATGGCCATAATAAGAAAACGAAAAGAATAGATATGATGTTTTTATTAATTCATCAAAACAATATTCTACAAATTTTCATTGTAAAATGCAGCATAAAGGTGTCTATTAATGGGTTGTACCCCCTCTGGCCCTTCCAACTTTCCTCCAACGATTCGGCATTTGATGAATGATGATCTTGGAGAGGTTCATCTTCTTCGGGATGTTGTCCAAAGCGTTATCTGCCAAAATCCACTGAGTTGTGACGAGCATGTTACGGAGATCGAACTATGCACTAACCCAACAAAAATCCAAAATGTTCAATGGATCATGTCTCGGGACATCCTCGCAGAAATGCAGGAGCGTGATTCTCCCGACCTGTTGTAGGTACCGTTGGACCTGTATTGAAAAATGTGTCC
>JABUQX010087526.1:0-22500 GCA_015478945.1 Trachelipus rathkii
TAACAGGATGTTTCTTTCTACATCCAACACAATTTGATCTTGTGATATTTATTTTTGGTGGGAAATATTAAAATCTAGAGGGAGTTTTTATTTATTAAAAATAGTTCCGGTGTATAGGTAGTAGGGGTTAGGTATATATAGGTGGTTTAAACCAGTATATTACCTTTCTATAATTATAGTATATATACTATTACATAAATAACAATCTATTAACTATTTTGGTGAAATGGGGCCATTTAAAAAATAATAAACACCACCACTAAATAAAAAATATAGGCCCCAGACTGGTCCCCCCCCCTTTTGGAGAGGCCCTTCACTTTCTCATACCCCCCCAGCTCAAAGGGAATAAAAAGGGGGTAAAAAGAAAAGATTTTGAGGTTTATTGTGAGTGGAGGGGGGTTTATAAAAAATAAAAAAATAAATAGATCCTTATTTAATTAATTTGGAGTGGAGGTATTATTACTCTGAGTTTATATAATAAATAATAAATTGGGGGGTGAGGGTTTTATATATAATAATATGCCCCTGCATAATAGGTTTCACCCCTACCGCTTTATGAAAAAACCTTATACCCCTCCACCCCCTCAAATATTATACCTATATCACCCCCCGAAGGGAGGTTTTTTTATTATTATCCGATTTTTTTTTATTTATCACTCACTCTTTTATTTTATATTATCCGAAATTGATAGATTATTATTGGGGGGGGGGAAATAACGAAAATGGGGGGAATATATAAATCACGTATTCCGAAAGTTTATTTTTTATTTTATATTTGGCCAGGAAATTTAAACTTTTTGATAAAAATAATAATAATCAAAATAAAAATCTAAGAACCTACTATACAATATAACATTAAAAAAAAAAACTTATTATATTTATCCCCCCTACCCCCCTTATACAAACTGGTCATAAAATAAATTTCACTAGGTGAAAAAGAAAAAAAATCCCTTTTTTTTTTAAAAAAATTGGGGCGTATAAAAATAAAAACATTGTTATTAATATAAAAAAAAATGTATCCCCTATCTATTATTCATTAATGCCCCCCTAGTTTTATATACTTTTACCTGTTTTTATTTTTTTTTTTATTTATTTATTTTCCCTTTATCCTTTCTACCCTTTACCATTTATTATATCCTCTTCCCTATATTTGGCAATTTTTACCTCAGGGTGGGAATTTAATATATTTTATATGTAAAATATAAAAAATGGGGGGAATGAATTTTTGGATTTCCATTTTTATTTTTTTTTACACAAAAATTATGAGTTAGCTGAAAGCATCATACTTGAGGGGAATTTTATTGTTAATAAAAAAGATAAACGAGGAGGCTGGAGATATAAGAAACCAACAATGACTGCAATTTTATTCTCTACTTGTGCTCGCGCAAATATCATTCGATCTATTACTAAGTAATAGGTGTTTAAAAAAATTTTACATCGAGAGAAAGAGATATAAATGATTTTTATTATATTTCCCCCCTACCCTCAAAATAAAATAATTATAGTAAAAAAAGTAAAATAAGCCTTAAATATTCTATTGTAGGTTATAATAAAAATAATAAACTATAATAAATATATATATAAACACACTAGTTAAAGATATTAAAAAAACTTTTAATATGAATAAATGTAATATATTATATGTAACTTAAAATAATATTTATTATATTATATAATTTTATTGTTTTGTTTCATATTATATTATTATATTATTATATTTTTTTTTTTCCAGTATATATAATAATATAAATATGAATGATTATTTTATCACCAACTAAACAGTGTATTTTTTATACATTCTATTCATATATTTTATCAATATTAATATATAATATTATTATATTTATTATTGTATTTATTAATATATATTATTTATTTATATTAATAATATTTTATATATACAATAAAAACTTATATAATTTTATTTTTTCACCCTTTTGGGAACCCCTAATCTAACTATACCCTATTAATTTCAAAACGATTGGAAACTTAAACTGAAAAGATTTAAAAAGAGAAGGGAAAATTCCCTTAATTGTTATCACTAGTTTCTTTCCGTTTTTGAAGTCTGAAGAATAGTTATGAACGGAAAACACCATTTATTGATTAATGGAAGTAGGGAAATAATAGGAAATAGGGAATAATAGGAAAAAAACATTTACAACTTTCCATATACTTATTTTGGGTAATTGGATATTTTCTGTTGACTTTATGGAGTTTCGTAATATTGGAAGCCCTGTGTGTGGATTTTCTTCTAGAACGATTCAGAGTGAACACTTTAGATTTTTTTTTGAGTTTCTTTAGATTTTGTGTTGTGTTATTTGTACACCTCATTTTTTTTTGTTTGTATTTTGGTGTTAAAATGTTATTGTGCATTTACGCCCACACGTGAGAAACTGACGTGGCCTTTACCCACTACCCTTAATTATTTCGATTTTAAACAAGAAGAATAGAGAAAGAGGGGTGTCGAGAATTTATGTATTAATGTTTGTTCCACACTGGTCGTCTCCACGGGGCTGTTCGAGGGGGTCCACCGCCCTTAAGAATAAATAAAGAACAATTATTCAGATAGATGGATTGCTTGTTTTTATTCAATGATCTAACCGATTAAAATCCCGTACCTGTTATTTAGATTTAAGAATTTTAACACAAAATTTTTTAGGCTGGCGAAATTAAACTATTTACAAAAAAAATGTTTTAAAGAGTTCGACAAAAAAAAAAGAAGAATCTAACACAATAAAACGGCTATTCTTTTAAAAAAAAAAAAAAAGAGAAAAAACGTTCTTAAATGACGCGGGGGGCTGAGCAAATCATAGCACTATTTATATGGGTGATTTATTGTGACACAACAAAAGAAAATTGCTAAAAAAACACTCAGAATATATCATAATCGATTAGATTATATTTTTTTGGAAAAATAGTGGGGAAAAACTTATATTTTATTCCAACAACCCGACTATATCTAATCGTTATGTTGAAAGACTTAAAATGTTTGGATTTCGTATTAGTCAATTTCCCCATTTGTTTTGTTTATTGATATGTTTCTCTGTTCCCGCGCGGAGTTAAATTTTCGTTGGTTTCTAAAAAATTTTTGTCATATGTGTTTTTGTTGGTATTTATTTTTTAATAATTGATTTTTTAAAACCAATACACAATAATAATCATATTAAAATAATAAGATATTAGTCAATTGAATAAATATTTATCATCATATTTCTTTACAAATAATAAGATCTGAAAAAAGAAATGGCTTTGTGTTAGGATACGAACTATACCTTATTATTTTTTATATTAATCTATTTATAATAACGCCCTGAATATCCTTTACTCATACTACCTAAATATTTATCACGTGTAAATAATATTCCCCATAAATTAATACCCCAAAACTAAAACATTTATTATTTTATTTTGGTAACCCTCACCCCTAGAGGTAGAATGAATAGTAGGTGATGTATTGAGGTAGGACTCAAAACTATAGGTATAGGTTGTTTTTTTGAGCATCTTTTCTAAAAAGTACGGGACCTATACTATATATATTTTAATATTTATTATTTACCCCTATTCAAATAACCCTGAACCCTTTTTCCTTTTCCCTTATTCTACCAAGGTTTTGGGGGGCCCCTAAATACTTTATATATATATATATATATTATATATATATATATATACTAAATATATAGTATAATATATATATATATATATATATATATAGTATATATATATATATAATATTATATATATATATATAATAATATAATATATATATATACCCTTTATAATATATATTTATATATATATATATATATATAATATATATATTATATATATACCTTAATATTATTATATTTATATATATATTATATTATATATATATATATATCTATATATTATATATATATATATACTATATATATCTATATAATAACTTTTATTATATATATATATATATACTATTATATATATATACTATATAAATATATATAACTTATTTTATATAATATATATATATATAATATACCTTTTTATATATATATAATATATACATTTTTTATTATTATCACCGTTATTATATTATTTTGGTATGTATTAGGTAGGAAATAACAGAAAATTCAAATCGAAAAAACATCAAAATCAAAAACTTCCGGAGGGTCTAGGTACCTAACTTTCATGAAAAAAAATAAACAGATCAATAAAAAATATATAAACAATTAGAAAAAATTGTATTCATACACTTGCATATAATAATATGATTCATTCTTAAAGCTGGTATTGAAGATCTTTTCCTCGTTTTCTTTCCTAGACAATATAGAGAGAGGAGAGAGAAGCAGGGGCTGACAACCTAAAAAAAAAAGGATCAACCCCTTTCCACCATTTCTACCTCGCGCGTGTTTATTGGGGAGATATTTTCGAGCTTATCATAGAACAAGAAAAGACTACACCCCTCTTACCTTCTTATTTGATTATTTTTATTAAATTGTATTTCAAAAATAAAATTCTGGGCTGTGCTTTCATCATTTCTGTTCTGCCACACCAGACAATATACTATACTACAAATTAGAAAAATATGGCTACTCCCGAGGCCCCCCCCCTAAGGGTCACTTACAAATAAGTTTTTTTTTACCTTATGGTATTGTCAAAAATTATACATATAAATAATTTAAAATTAATCCTTATTTATATTTTATTTTTAAAATATATAATTTTTATTATAAATACTAAATGTCTATATATATATTTATAATATATATATACTATATATATATATATATAATATATAATATATAATATATATTATATATTAATAATAGATATTTACGGGTTTACAAAAATAAATTGAGGGGTGAGTTTTATATTTATTCTAAAAAAAGTTATTTTAATATTAGTAGACTAATAAATCTGTTCCCCGGGCCCTCACTTATCCACAACCTCCTCTCCGCGACCCTCTTTAGTTTCTATCTAGCGACGAGACTGACGTTGCGCGCACTCATCTCTTTTCTATAGGTTACTTTTTTATTTGGAAACCCAACAAAAGCGGTTAGATTGCCTCTCAGGGTGAGTTGGTCCGCTTTGTCGTATTCTTTCCATTCCTTTCTCATTTTTGCGCGTTTCGCCTCTCGCATTAAAAAATAAAAGCATATGGGGTTGCCTTATGTTCTCTAGAAATGAGAATGTGTGACGATGTGAGGATATTGGAGAACCCCCAGACACATATGATATCGTTTGATGCCACCCCTCTTTTCCAGCTAGCGCTATCTGTTCTGTGCGAACTTTCCTTTATGCCAATTCTTACCATGTATTATTCCACAACTATAATATTAATCTCCTTTCATCTTTAATATGCCCACTGTCTAGCACGCTGCTTACTTCATGGAAGAGGATTTTGCCTAGAGTGAAACTGGGGATATTCGGGTGGAGTTTTCCTTGTTTTATTTTTTCTTGCCGCCCTATTGAAAAGGAGACATCCAGGCCAGAGTGTAGTATGGTTATGGTTTAACTTGTAAAAATATAAAAGAAAAAAAAAAAAGATAAACAAATAAAAAAAAAAAAATACAAAAATATATAACTATTTATTATATATATATATTCTCCTCCATATTACTAAATACTACTGGGTAAAAGGTAGTACCCTCACAAATAATAAAAATACTTATCACAATTTAATTTAAATTCATAATATTTTTATATATATTATATTTACCATCTCCCATGTATTAGTTTTTTATTCTCACTTATATATAAATTATTTTATATTTACCTATTAAACACAAAATAATATAACCAATAATAATACCTATCATATATACTATATATATTATATACCCCTATTTATAAAAGTGAGCCAGAAAGTGATTATACTCATTATTTTATTTACCATTATATAATATAAATTATTATACTATATTTTTATGTGATGAAAGCAAATAACCAGAAAGATTGAGAATAATATAAATATGAGGCCAGTAGTACTCACCAGGGTACAAAAAAAAGGGAGGAAGGAGAGGTAATGCTAGCTGTGATATAAAATAAATTACAACAGCGACCATTTTTTTTGATCCTTTTTTTTATACATAGAGACTCTTATAACATTTGGAAATTCTTTGGACAAAGGGCTGGTTTTTTGGGTACATACTTCTGAATTTTTTTTTAAACCTTTACTATCATTTTTTGCGCGTGTGCTCTTCGAATTCTTTTTTTTGGGAGCACTACCTGAAAGTTTTTTACCTACTATTTTTGGAGAGCCTTGAACCTTAATCTTTAGAAAGCAAATAAGGCCGGATTTTTGAGAATCTCTACCTGATATTATATGAAGAACTTTCCATGTGAGTTTGTTTGAGAACAAACACGATTTATGAGAACCAACGGATATTATTTTGGAGAACGAACCGAGGACGTTTGAGAATCTCCAAATTTTTTGAGCCCCCAAACCCGCCCCTTCTTCAAATTTTTTGAGAACCGTATTTTTGAGAACCGTAACGAGATTTTTTTTGTAAGAACCACCCGTGATTATATTAAGATGAGAGAGAAAAGAGACGCCGGATGTTTTGATGAACTTTTGTCTCGGATTTTTGCGAGAAACCCGCAAATTTTTTTTGAGAACCCAAAACTTCTTCTTTTGAGAACCCAAATTTTTTCGAGAACCCACAAATTTTTTGAGAACCAAATTTTTGAGAACCCTAATTTTTGAGAACCCTAATTTTTGGCACCCTAAATTTTCTTCGGCAACCTAATTTCCACCCTCTTTCGAAGAAGGGTCTGCGCCAAACGGTTGCGGAAGCAACCGTTGTACATGTCCCACCCTAATTTTTTCGACAAAGCCCCCCCCCCCCCCTTTTGGGGGTAAAACCCATGTTCCCCCATAGGGTCAATTTTGGCCACCCCTAAATTTTTTGGCCACCCTTTAGGGGCTTAGCCCTATTTTTTTAATATTTCGGTAACATCTACACACGCGCGACGCGCGCCACACACACACACACACACACACACCAGCACACACACACAACACACAGATTCACTTACACTCACACACAGATTTACTTACACCACACACACTTACTTACCCTCACACACAGATTTACTTATGCACAGTATGTCACTTATACACACATTCACACTATGGCACTTACACTCACAGATTTACTTACACACTTACATTTACCCAATAGACACTTAACATTTACCCATAGCCACTTACACTATGACACTTATACACACTATGTCACTTATACAGCCACCTTACACTATGGCACTTATACACACATTCACTATGGCACTTATACACACATTCACTATTACCTTTATACACACATTCACTATGACACTTACATTTAACCCATATACACTTACATTTTCACTTATACACACGTACAAACACACTACCAACCTTTGGTCTTCCATGGGTCAACTTTGGCCGACCCTAATTTTTTGGCCAATCCTTACATTTTTGGCAGCCCTAATTTTTTGACCAACACCTTTGGTATTCCAATAGGACATACTTTGAGAATCCCAAAATTTTCGGTACTTCCTTTTGTAATCTACGGTACAATTTTTGGCAATTGTAACTTTTTTGACCTTGTAGCTTTTTTTGATGATGTCATCTTTGATATTCATCGTAAGAAGTATCCTAGTGATGTTCTATTAGTGTTCTATGATTATTCTACGAGTATTAGATGAGTAACCAGGTGGAGTGCCAGTGAGTGCCAATGAGTGCCCAATGAGTGCCAATGAGTGCCAAGTAAGTGCCAATGAGTGCCAATGTGTGCCAAGAGTAGTGCACAAGTGAGTGCCACATAAGTGCACTGAGTGCCACTTTTTTCAAGCCTTTTCTAGCCTCCCCTGAGCCTAGAAAATAGCCCTAATATGGGTGTCTACGCCTAGGTTGTAATAAGGTACGAGGATTCGAATGGTGTATATTATTACATAGTTGCTAGGAATGCTTCCTCTATGAAGTTAGTATTTTTTCTAAACCACTTATTACCTATTATATTATATATATATATAATTAATATTATATATATATTATATATATATTACTATATTATATATATATATATATTATATATATATATATATTATAATATATATATATATATATATATTATGTATATATATGTATATATATATATAATAATATATATATATAATATATATATATATATATAATATATATATTATATATATATATCATATATATATATATATATATATATTATATATATATAATTATATATAATATATATATATATATATATATATATATATTAATATATATAATATATATATATATATATATATATATATATATATATATATATATATATATATATATATATATATAATAATTATATATATATATACCGACCCATCTCCTTTACATTTAATTTATAAATTTTTAGAAATTGTTATGTTAGAAGAAAAAATCCAGAGTGTCTATATATAAACATTTTAATTTTTGGAAAAGTGAAAAAAACTCACATATTTATAACATTAACATACCTTAAAGCAGTAAAATCAGTAATGCAATAGATGTGTTACACCTAACACCTAAGGGTATAGTATGCTTTTGTTTTACTAGCTTTACTGCTTTAACTTTCTGTTTTAACTGCTTTAACCTTTCTGCTTTAATTACTGCTTTAACTTTCTTGCTTTTAACTGCTTTAACTTTCTGCTTTACTGCTTTAACTTTCTGCTTTAAAGCTTTAACTTTTCTGCTTTAACTGTTTTTAACTCATATGTTTTTACTGCTAAACATCATTATATTTTATTAAATTTTATTAAAACTTTACATACCTTAAAAACAGTAAAATCAGTAAATTCAATAGAGGTGTGAACCATAACAACCAAAGGGGGGATTAAGTATGCTTTTGTTTTAACTGCTTTTAAACTGCTTTAACTTTCTGCTTTTAACTGCTTTGCTTTAACCTTCTGCTTTACTGCTTTAACCTTTCTGCTTTAACTGCTTTAACTCACATAACATTACATACCTTTAAAGCAGTAAATCAAAAATCATAAGAGGTGTTACCTAACACCTAAGCGGGGATTAGTATGCTTTTGTTTTAACTGGCTTTTACCTGCTTTTAACTCATGTTTTACTGCTTTAAACCAACCTCATGTTTTACTGCTTTAACTCATATGATTACTGCTTTAAACTCCATATGTTATTTATAAACTGCTTTAGACCTCATAAATTTTTAACATTATGTTTTTCTTAATTTGCCTTTAATATTACTTTTTTTATTTATTTATTATTATTTTTATTATTCTTTATTATTTTATTTTTATTTTTTATTTTTATTATTATACTTAGTGTTATTTTCCATGCCTATTATTTTTATTATTTAGAAATACACATACAACACACACACACACCAGACACAACACACACACACACACACAGCACACACACACACACACCTTATAATCACATTCACTATGACACTTATAGACACATTACATTCACAATGACACTTATACACACATTCACTATGACACTTGACATTTAACCCCATAGAACTTCATTTAACACTTATTCCACCGCGGACACCACTTACACTTATCACACATGTACTATGACCACTTACCATTAACCCATAGACACTTACATTTACACTTAGACACACACACCACACACACAATTTTACTTACACTCACACACAGAATTACTTACACACGCAGATTTATTTACACTCACCCAGATTTACTTACACTCACACACAGATTTACCTTACATCCACACACAGATTTACTTACTCACACACAGATTTACTACACACACAGATTTACTTTACACACACAAACAGATTTACTTACACTCACACACAGATCTACTGTACACACACACACACACACGACAAGGTAGACTCAAGCACAGAGGCAATAAGCTCAAACACACACTGAACACACCACCGACACACACACCACACACACACGTTTACCATATAAGTATACATTTATTAAACATTTTAATGTTTTTAATTATAAACACGTACATGTTATATTATCATTGACCAAATATAACTAATTAATTGTCAAAAGTTTATATTATTTGATCAAGTCATTATCGTGTTTGAACAAGAGAATTTATTGGATTTATGCATGTTAATACTTTTTTGTTTATAAAGTTTATAACTATGTTTTATAATAACTTTTACTAAATTTTATGACATTTTATTAAAAACATATTATTTTTCTAAAATTGGTTAATATCAGTAAGGTCAGCCCTAGCACCCCTCTACACCAAGCTATGTTACGTTTTGTTCTAATTGACTTACTGCTTTACATCATCTTTAACCCAAAATAATAGTATAAAAAATAACAAAATAAGTTTCTTCTCTGCTACATAAATTTTATTAAAATCATTCTAAGTTCTTATTTAAACAATAACAATTATCACTTACATTTATATTATTCGCTCGATGTTTAACTAAAAATATTTCAAGTTATTTTTTTAAATATATTCGGATTTTTCTTTATTATTATCTATGTCCATTGACAATCCCACGAGAAAACACAACATCCCGCACTCCTTACAGATACGAAACTGACCTCGTTCTGTAAAATGTGTTGACATAACTACTTTAGGTCTAAATTTAGGATCACCATATCCTTTTTGTAGCCCCGGGCGATTTAGGCCTAATTCCAAGTTATTTCAACTGACCTTTTTCTGTAAATGTGGTGCAACTACGTTAGGCCTAATTTAGGCCTAAATTTTAGGATAAGCCTTTCTGTTACTGATAGATTTAAGGGATAGTAACAGATTATCAGTATGACAAGAATCATTGTTATTATTATTTTATAATTTATTTCAAACTGAAACATGCTGGAATGGTAAGATTCCTTTAAGTGGGTAAGAAGGAAATGTTTCCTTACTTGTGATTTGGTCGGAGTAAGTCATCCCCTAGTTCAAAAGCTAACCACCAGGGCTCAGCATCAGCCCCACCCGCAAAGGCAGCCAAACCCCGCAACCCGCTGGTGCGTCCCGGATCAGCGGCGCCGCGTCCCCGCCCGCCGCGTGCGCCCAGCAGGCGCAATATTTCCGCGTTCCCGGCCGCCGCGTTTAGATATATATTTTTAGATATATATATATATACTAGTATATATTATACTATAATACTATATTATTATTTATATATATAGTATTATATAATTTAATATATAATATACTATAATTGTTGTGTGTGTGAGTGTAAGTGGTCCTAGTGGTGAGCGTTAAGTGGTCTATGCTGGTATGTGCCGTATTGTGTGAATAAGAGACATAAGTGTAATGTTGTTAGTTGTAAGTGTGTTTAGTGTTCAATATAGGGTGGTATCAGGTGACTAGAGTCTAAGGTGATCCCCAAAGCTGGAGATAAAAGGCTAAGTTATAAAGTTGAGGCAATCAACTGAGGGCATCAATAAAGCTGAGGATCAAAATTAGGCATCAAAATATAGGAGTTGGGTGGAATGCGTAATGTGTAGTGTGTGTGTGTTGTTGTTGTGGTGCGTGTGTGTATGTGTGTTCTAAAATAATAATAACAATAGGCCATGAAGTAAATAACACTAAGTATAATAATAAAATAAAAATAAAATGGTTTTAATAATTATTATACGTAATATGTGTAAGTGAGTGTGCGTGAGCGTGTGTGTGTGTGTGTGTGTGTTGTGTGGTATGTGTATGTGTGTGTGTGTTCTAAATAATAATACAATAATGGCATGAAGTAAAATAACACTAAGTATAATAATAAAAATAAAATAATAAAAATAATAATAAAGATAAATAAAAATAATAAAATAAATAAAAAGTATTAAAACAAAATAAAAAAAAAACATAATGTTAATAAATATGTGAGTTTGACGTAGTGACGAAGCCTGTGTTAGAGTATAATCTGATACATAAAATGCGAGATGAGCTACAGTGAGCTTAGTGGATGCTATTCGCTGAAAGAAGAAGATAGAATTTGCAGTCATGACATATCTTTTGAAAGTGTTTAAGTACTGATGAATAAAAATGAATTGACGTCTAAGTATATATATATAATATATTTTCATTGCGAGGGAATATTGCGCCTGCGGCGCCCGGCGGCGGGCGGGGACGTGGCGGACGCACCAGCGGGTGCGGGGTTGGCTGCGGCTTGCGGGTGGGGCTCATGCTGAGCCCTGGTGGTTAGCTTATGAACTAGGGGAAACTACTCCGACCAATCACAAGTAGGGAAAACATTTCCTTCTTACCTGCTTAAAGGATCTTCCCGATCCAGCATGTTTCAGTTTGAAATATATTTATAAAAAATAATAATAACAAATGATTCTTGTCTAATAACTGGAATTAACCATTTTTGACCGGGTATTAGGAATTAAATTAGCCCGTCTAAAAAAAAGGCTTATCCTAATTTAAGGCCTTAATTTAGGCCTAACGTAGTTATTGCACCACATTTACCAGAAAAAGGTTCAAGTTTGAAATATATTTTTGACCTGGAATTAGGCCTAAATCGCCGCCGGGATACAAAAAGGGTTATCCTACAACACATTTTACAGAGAGAGGTCAGTTTCGTATCTGTATGGAGTGCGGGTTGTTGTTTTTTCTCGTGATGATTCATAATTACTAGATAATAATAATAATAATAATAAAAGAAAACCCTGAATTATTTAAAAAACTTTGAAATATTTTTAGTTAACAATGGAGTGAATAATATTAAATGTAAGTGAATAATTGTTATTTTATAAAATTAAGAACTTAAAAAAGATTTTTAATAACATAACATGTTATGTTAGCACAGAAGAACTTATTTTGTACTTTTTATACCTTATTACAATGGCCAAAGATGAATGTAAAGCAGTAAAAGTCAATTAGACAAAACGTGTCATAGCTTGTGTAGAGGGGTGCTAGGGGGCTGACCTTTACTGATTTAACTGATTTATTGCTTAAGGCACGTAAAATATATGTTTTAAATAAATTTTCAAATAAAATTTAGTAAAAAGTTATTTTAAAAAAACTTGATAGTTATAAAAATAAATAATAACAAGTGATCTTGTCTATATGGGAATTACCTTTTGACCTGTATTAGGCTTAAAATCAGCATGGGATACAAAAGGCTTATCCTAATTTAGGCCCTAAATTTAGGCCTAACGTAGTTTTTGCACCACATTTTAGAGAAAAAGGTCAGTTTGAAAATATATTTTGACCATGGAATGGCCTAAATGGCCCCGGGTCTAGTCAAAAGGATTATCCTAGAATTTAGACCTAAGTAGTTATTTCAACACATTTTACAGCAAGAGAGGTCAGTTTCGTATCTGTAAGGAGTGCGGGTTGTTGTGTTTTCTTCTGTTGTGGATTGTCAATGTACATAGATAATTAATAATAAAATCCGAATTATTTTAAAAAAAAACTTACTTTGAAATATTTTTTTAGTTAACATCGAGCGAAAATAATATAAATGTAAGTGAATAATTGTTATTTTTTTAAAGTAAATAAGACTTAGAAAGATTTTAACGAAATACATGTTATGTTAGCAGAGAGAACTTATTCTGTTATTTTTATACTTATTACATGGCTAAAGATGCAATGTAAAGCAGTAAGTCAATAGAACAAAAACGGATAGCATAGCTTGGTGTAGAGCAAGGTGCTAGGCCGGGCTTGACCTTACTGTTTACTGATTTATTGCTTTAAAGTACAAAAAAATAAATGTTTTTTAATATAAAATTTCATAAAAAATTTAGTAAAAAAAGTTATTTTAAACTTGATAGTTATAAAAAAATTTTATTAAACAAAAAGGTATTAACAGTTAAATAATAAATTCCTTTGTTCAAATAAGATAATGATTGATTTATTATAGAGTTTTAAGAAACTTTGAATAATTTAAGTTATATTTGAATGAGTAATATAAATGTACGTGTTTAATTAAACATAAAAATGTTTTTAAAATAAATTATACGCTTATATGTTGTAAGTGTGTGTGTGCGTGTGTGTGGTGTGTGTGGTGTGTGTGGGGGTGTGTGGGTGTTGTGGGTGTGTTGTGTGGAGTTTGTTTGTGTTTGTTTGTGTGTGTGTGTGTAAGTAGATCTGTGTGTGGGTGTAAGGTAAGTGGTGTGTAAGTAAATCTGTGTGTGAAAGTAATCTGTGTGTGAGTGTAAGTAATCTGTGTGTGAGTGTAAGTAAATCTGGGTGAGTGTAAGTAAATCTGCCGTGTGCAAGTAAATATGTGTGTGAGTGTAAAAGAGGAAGACTTGTGGTGTGTGTGTGTGTGTAAGTGTAAATGGTAGTGTCTCTATGGGTAAATGTAATGTCATTAGTGAAATGTGTGTATAAGTGTAAGTGTGGCCGCGTGTGTGTATAGGTGTAAATGTAAGTGTCTATGGGGTAAAGTAAGTGTCATAGTGAATGTGTGTATAAGTGTCCGATAGTGAAGTGTGTGTATAAGTGGGTCATAGTGAATGTGTGTATATAAGTGTAAGTGTGGTGTGTGTGTGTGTGTTGTATGTGTGTGTGTGTGAAATAATAATAACAATATGCATGAAGTAAATAGCATCTCAAGAATAATATAAAAATAAAAATAAAAAATAAATAAAAATAAATAAATGAATAATAAAATAAATAAAAAGTAATTAAAACAAAATAAAAACATTGTTAATAAATATATGGAGTTAAAAGCAGTAAAACATATGAGTTAAAGCAGTAAAACAATATGAGTTAAAGCAGTAAAACATGATTTAAAGCAGTAAAACACATGAAGTTAAAGCAGTAAAGCAGTAAAACAAAAAGCATACTAATACCCTTAGGTGTTAGGTAACACCTCTATTGATTTCTGATTTAACTGCTTTAAGGTATGTAATGTATGTGAGTTAAAGCAGTAAAGCAGAAAGTTAAAGCAGTAAAAGCAGAATAGTTAAAGCATAAAGCAGAAAGTTAAAGCATAAAGCAGTAAAACAGAAAAGCAGTACAAATCCCCCCTTGGTGTTAGGTTCCACGTGATTGGATTTACTGATTTACTGTTTTAAGGTATGTAATGTTAATAAATATATGAGTTAAAAGCAGTAAAAAACAATATGAATTATGTATTGAGCATATTAACAGCAGTAAAGCAGAAGTTTAAAGCATAAAGGCAGAAAGTTAAAGCAGTAAAGCAAGAAAGTTAAAGCAGTAAAGCAAGAAAGTTAAAGCAGTAAAAAGAAAAAGTTATAGCAGGTTAAAGCAGTAAAACAAAAAAGCATACTAATCCCCTTTAGTGTTAGGTAACACATCTATTGAATTTACTGATTACTGCTTTAGGGTATGTAATGTTTAATAAATAATGTGAAGTTAAAGCGTAAAATTAAAATGTTTATTATATCGACTGTGTCCTGGATTTTTTTCTTCTTACATACAATTTTAAAAATTTAAATAAATTAAAAAGTATCGCAAAGGTGCGGTAATATATATATATTATATTATTATATATAATATATATATATATATAATAATATATATATTATATATATTATTTATATATATAGGTATAAGTGGTAGAAATACTACTCATAAGTAGGAAGCATCCTAGGCAACTTGTAATAATACACCAATACGAATCCTCGTATCCTTATAACCTAGGGGTAGACACCTATATTAGGGGGCTATTCTAGCTCCAGGGGAGGCTAGAAAAGGCTTGTAAAAAAGTGGCACTCAGTTGGCACTATGTGGGACCACTCACTTGGCACTATGTGGCACTCACTTGGCACTCATTGGCACTCATTGGCACTCATTTGGCACTCATTGGCACTCACCTTACTCATATAATACTCATAGAATATAATCATAGAACACTAATGAAAACATCACTAAATTACTTGCTTCTTAACGATAATTGGGACCCTCAAGCCATCAAAAAAGCTACAAGGTCAAAAAAGGTCAATGCCAAAATTGTACCGTAGAAGTACAAAAAGGGTTGACCCGAAAATATTTTGGATTCTCGAAAGTTGTCTATGGAATAGAACCAAGGGTTGGTTCAAAAAATTAGGGCTGCCTAAAAATTAAGGATGGCCAAAAATTAGGGTGGGCCAAAATTGACCCATGGAAGACCAAAGGGTTGGTAGTGTGTTTGTACGTGTGTATAAGTGTAAATGTAAGTGTATATGGGTAAATGTAAGTGTCATAGTGAATGTGTGTATAAGTGTCATAGTGAATGTGTGTATAAGTGCCATAGTGAATGTGTGTATAAGTGCCATAGTGTATGTGTGTATAAGTGACATAGTGTGTATAAGTGTCATAGTGTAAGTGTCTATGGTTAAATGTAAGTGTCTATGGGTAAATGTAAGTGTGTAAGTAAATCTGTGAGTGTAAGTGCCATAGTGAATGTGTGTATAAGTGACATACTGTGTATAAGTAAATCTGTGTGTGAGTGTAAGTAAAAATATGTGTGAGTGTAAGTAAATCTGTGTGTGAGTGTAAGTGATCTGTGTGTGTGTGTGTGTGTGTGTGTGTGCGCGCGCGCGTGCGCGTGTGTAGATGTTACCGAAATATCAAAAAATAGGGCTAAGCCCCTAAAGGGTGGCCAAAAATTAGGGTGGGCCAAAATTGACCCATGGATGACCAAAGGTTTGGTCGAAAAAATTAGGGTGGGACATGTACAACGGTTGCTGCCGCAACCGTTTGGCGCAACCCTTCTTCGAAGGGTTGCAAAAATTAGGGTTGCCGAAAAAATTAGGGTTGCCAAAAAATTAGGGTTCTCCAAAAAATTAGGGTTCTCAAAAAATTTGGGTTCTCAAAAAAATTTGGGTTCTCAAAAAATTTGGGTTCTCAAAAAATTTGGGTTCTCAAAAAATCCGGGTTCTCAAAAAATCCGGGTTCTCGTAAAAAAATCCGGTTCTCAAAAAAAATCCGGGTTCTCAAAAAACCGGGTTTCTCAAAAATACGGTTCTCAAAAAATTTGGGTTCCTTCAAAAAAAGTTGGGTTCTCAAAAAATTTGGGTTCTCAAAAAATTTGGGTTCTCAAAAAATCCGGGTTCTCAAAAAATCCGGGTTCTCAAAAAATCCGGGTTCTCAAAAAATCCGGGTTCTCAAAAAGGCCCAAAAAAAGTTAAGGTAAAAAATTCAGGTTGCCCAAAAAGGTCAAGGCCCAAAAAAAGTTAAGGTAAAAAATTCAGGTTGCCCAAAAAGGTCAAGGTCAAAAAGGTTCGCGGTCAAAAAAAGGTCAAAAAAGGTCGCGGTCATTTTCGTCCAATATGGATCCCCTACTACTTACGCGATCAAAAAAGTTTGGAGACCACTGCTCTAGCATGTGATGAGGTACTAGAATATAAAAACAGAGCAATGGAAGATGTGGATAGGATGATATATATAATCTTATTACAATATTTTTTTTTTATAATATATATATGTATATAATATATATATATATATATATATATATATATATATATATATATATATATATATATATATTATACCGTAAGCCATTCATCTTAAAAAGTTATAAATTTTTTAATTTTTGTTACTTATCTATATAAGAATAAAATAATTATATTTTAATGAATATGCCATTTTACTTTCAATTTTCTTTCAGTGTAATTCACGTTTCGAACTAAAAATTCACTAATTAAAATATTTTAAATCCTCTTATATTTAGGCAGTGTTCAAATTTTACAAGCGATAATTAATTTAACTACAGTATTAAAATTAATTAAGAAGAAATTTAATCCGGTGCAATAGGTGAGAGCAGTGGATCAACAAACACTGCACACACACTGCTCACCTTTCACAATACTTCCTCCCCCAAAACATAACTAGATCTGTCAAAAAAGCACCCCACCCACAATTTAATAGTTCAATAACAAACAAGCAAACACATAACATAAACATACTACAATTAACATAAACGGATTACATAATAAAAACAATGAAATAGAAATATTCCTAAAGCAACATAGCATACATATAGCACTAATTCAAGAAGTACACCTACCCGAAAACCACACAGAACCCAAATTCTACGGATATGACTCAATTTATACATCACAAGTCCCAAAAAATCTTACACTGCTAACCCTTATTCTCAACTCAGTGACATACACTAACACCGCATCACTCACAACAACATCACTAATCGACAATACCTCAAAAATTCAATCTTTCACTACAATGATCAACAAAAAGCTACACAACATAATAAACCTTTATATCCCTCATCACATCTCACCACACTGACCCAGATTTTACACACAAAATCTAACTCACATCACAAACCTCCCAAACCTCATAATGGGAGAAGATTTCAGCGCCTACCACCCGACATGGTACAAAGACCAAAACGCAGACCATAGAGGAACCCATTTAATATATTAAATCTACATAAACATAAACATCTTCAACAATAGAAACCTCCACATAAGAATTTCATCTTAAGCTAACCATTCTAACACATCCCCAGACCTAACATTTTGCTCCCCAAATCTGCACACAAAACTCCAATGGCAAACACAAACTGAGCTAAAATCCAACCGTCTCCCCATAATTATAAAATACCAAAATTCTAACAAAACTAACCACTCTTTCAGGAAAACGTATACAAACTACAAAAAAAGCAGACTGCACAAAATTCTGGAAACTCATGGAAAACAACATGCAACCTTTAACCATCTCCAACACCTCAACACTAAATACAGCTATACAAAACTTCACGTCACTAATTAAAAAGGCCTCAAATCAAAATATACCTTGGGGATACCTCAAAAAAAATAACCCAACACTAACACATGAAATCTCAAACCTGATTAAACAACGTAACCTAATTTAAAAATCAGCACAGTAAACATAACAAACAAAAATCCAAGTTAATAATTTAAATGCACAAATCACAAACCTAACTAAAACACACACTTCCAATAGCTTTCAAACATTTCAAACAAAAACATACAGAGCACAAACAACAATAGAATGTGGAACACAATAAAAATACTGAAAATGAAACAAATAACTACCAATCTCCTACCAAATAACTATACCGTTCGCGTGTCAAATCTATTCTACAAGCTTCAATCTTTCGAATGCAGGACTGAACACAACCGGTCTGGTAGAAGCTGAAAACGCCAAACCTCCTCGCTACACATTTTGCAAAACAAAGTCTCAAACCTACCCACCCACAAAAAAGGAAAATAATCAAATCCCTTAAGAAAATAAAAAAGAAATCACGACTAAACAATAGAAACAACACAAATGACATAAAAAAACAATAAACCGCTTAAAAAACTTCACAGGAACAGATCAGCAAACTGGACCCTGATTATACAATCTGGTCAGAATATACCCCTGTTAACAACTAGGTACACCCGCAACTAACCTATTTTAGCACACATTTTAACAAATTGTTCCATTAAACCTAAAATTTGTATTCCCCTACATCTGGAAAAGAGCAATTATTATTCCAAAACTAAAACCAGGAACAGGATGAGACCCCTCAAACCCCCTCCTCCTATCACCCAATCTCACTACTATCCACACTGTATACAGGCTATCCGTAAGAGAAAGCATTAAAGCTAATACTCAACATAATAAAAACCACACTCCCAAGCAACTTTCACAACGGCTTCAGCAAACACCAATCTCCCAACGCACAACTGCTCTACTAAGGACTCCGTTTCAACCAAGTAATAGAAACATAGCTTAAATCTCAGACCTACTCAACACTAAACCATTACTTATAGCAATCGACATAAATAAGTATTCGAATAGTCCCGAGACACAAATCTAATTCATAAAAGTAATAAATCAAATATCCCCAACAAATTTTAAAGAATGAATGTGACCTGTAATTCCTATCATGGGAAGAACAGCCCGAAATACAGATAACAATAAGAAATTCAACGTTACAGTAAATAGTCAAAAACAGGCGTACCATCAAGGGCAATACCTATTCCCCCTACCTTTATTCAAACTTATTTTACAGCCGACCTCCCAAAACCTACAAACACACTTACAACAAATTATAAAAACCTTACGCAGATGACATCAAACTATAAAGACGCCACCACACAACACCAGGAACGCTAAACATTTCAGCAATTCTTCTGAACCCAGCAATACATCAAAATCAAATTCAAACTTGGCTAACAGACAACAGAATGTCTGCGTAGTAATGGCGTATATATTAACATTAATTAACATTAACAGAGCGTCAACTTGGCCCTACCAACGCCCCATAATCTAATAAAATAATATGTCATCTCGTATAAAACAAAACACGCCCAAAATTCTTGGAGTCCAAACTCGGAGCACACATGTAACCTTTCAACAGAAAAACCATTGGAAGTCATTAACAACATCACTCATATGGAAACTAAACATCACTAAGGAAAACCATAGCTTGGCCACTGACATTAAATAATAATTCAGTATTATATCCATACACCTAATCTAACAAACAATACATCCGTTCAACACTAAATTTCGCATCACCTATTTGTATAAGTAGTCATTATTAGACTATAGGGAAAACGGAGAAAACTTCAAAGCCCACGCAAAACACAGGCACTCAGAATTGATATCAGGATACCAATTGAAAACCACAATTGCAACACTTACACGGAGAAAAACAAACAATATTTCCCGTCACCATAGCAATAAACATTTTTTGGAAATATAGGTCATAATAGTTTCTAATAACGCTAAAAAAACACAAAACACCTCAGCACCCCCATGCCAAAAACTGCACTTTTCCAACCCTAATAATCACAGGTTAAAACAACCTCCTTCTTCTCCAGCCTTATTTTACGAACAAATCCTAAATAACCATCCGACACCCACAAGGCAACACCTCTTTTACAAAACAAAATAATTTAATATTAAAAATGAATATAATTTAATATTAAATCGACAATTAAATCAATATAGCTAAATGAATATCATCACACACCAGATATTGCATCCTCTTGAATTCGAACTTCTCTTCCTGTAACAGTCCAATCATCTTTTGGCGCAAACTATGATGCGGCTCACCACCGCGTCAAAACTGCAATACTACAAAAACAGGTTTAAACATAACCACACCAAATCAAATATCTGCACAAAAATGCAACAAGTCCCCGGAAGCTGTCTCACTCCTTCTAGAGTGTCCTGCTAACTATCGTATCAGAACAATCTGGAAATCTGAACATCACAATCTACAGCAATCTTTGGAGGAGGCCGGCTGCGGCCGGCGGGGTATCTAGCGAGGTGTTGGCCATCTGAAGAGAAGGGTGCCCGGGTGGTCGGAGAAGTAAAAAGAAAACTGTATATATGATATATATATATATATATAATATATATTTTATAGTAATATATATCGTATATATTTATATATTATAGTAGTTATACTATATGTTAATATAATAGTCATATATTATTATATATATATATATATATATATATATATATAGTATTATTATATAATATATATTGATAATATATATTAGTAATATATATTATATATTATATATATATTATATTATATATATATATATATATAATAATATATATTGTAAGATTTAAAACTTGACAAGAACAATCTTCAGGTGAAGATAGAAAACTTTTATTTAGCAACTGACTTATTAAGAATTAGATTCTTCATTTGACACATAATTGGTAGGCGTGGTTAACTTTAATAGCACATATCCTTGGAGTAGCGTGACACGTGACTTAGTTGGGAAAGTGAGCGTGGTGACTTCGGAGTAAGCGTGATAGGTCCAAGCACAGATTAACATATGAACCAACCTGTCTGGAATATAAGATTGTACGGGAAAAGATTAGCTTATGGGGCTTTCAAAAATAGGAACAGTATCTCAGAGACTTCCGAATAATACTGCCGTCGAATCGGCCACTTCCGACTAGGGAAGGCTGAAGGCCTAGGCGACAGTAACTACCGTCTTTAAATGGGGCCCAAACTACGGCCACTTCCGTATGAATGGGGGCGAGCTTCGGCCACTTCCGAATAACTCTGGGGAAACTCGAAGTGAGTTTGGGAAACGGTCACTACCGTTTCAGAGACAGTATTTCGACGATTTCCGATTAATACTGCCCGCCGAATCGGCCACTTCCGAATTTCGACTAAACTACGGCCACTTCCATATGAATGGGGGCGAGCTTCGGCCACTTCCGAATGGCTCTAGGGAAACCCGAAGGTTTGGGAAACGGTCACTACCGTTCCAGAGAACAGTGCTTCGGCCAAGCCTAGTTTGACTTTTAAAAGCATGAATGCAAAATGATTGTTTAGATCCTCAAATAACTCTATTTTCCAGCGAGAAATAGACTGAGATCCTAACCCATCGCCTTTCCTAACAATTCCTCAAATCTTCGTGCATTACATATTCCTTGAAAGAAGTTCGAATCATTAAATTAATATGTATTAAGAATTAATATGCTATAAATAACATCATAATCCAAAGAAATGAATTTTAATGAAATAAGTCTAAATTATTCGTACTTCTTGATAAATAAAGGGTAACTAATTTATCTTTAATATATCAGATAATTACATTTATGTACAAACTCTAAAAACGATTTATAAAACCTTAATAATACTCTTA
>JABUQX010087528.1:0-23359 GCA_015478945.1 Trachelipus rathkii
AATTTTTTTCGTGAAAATGAAAATATGGAACATGTGTATTATAAGTGCCTGATTTAAATTATATACTTCCTGATAAATACTTCTAATATTCCCCCATTTAACCATAACAGTTGCCAATTGTCTATTTAGATATATGTGCATTTTTGTATTTAGTTTTGAATTTTTATATTACCTTAGCAACAAAGTTTAATTGAAGTTTTGGCACTACTGAAAATTTGACGACCACTTTCTTAAAAACTCATAAAATTCAAGTCTGAATAATAGAGAGGCAGAGGAGTTACGGCCTGGGGGAGAGATGTGTTCTGAGAGGAGAGGGGGACCAGAGAGAAGTGCAGTCCACTCCGGACCACGGGTCGGGAATTCCCCTTCCCTCTTCAAGCCTTAGCCCTGACGAACCGAGTGCTTTTGAAATGTCCATTTTTCAATTATTATGCTTTCCTTGGAGGCTACAAATCAAATTCCCTCCAGTCACAGTGATCCTTATAGGAACATTAAATAATGTTTCGTACAGAGAATAATCGATCTTACCTGTTAAGATAAGCCAGATAGCATCATAACACACATCTGAAATTTCACTTCTATGGGTAAGTCATACAAATTATAGAATTAGTATTTATCGTTACTTGCTTATTTTCTTGGATGCAGTCGACAAAATCGTTCAATTAATGGAAAAGTGGAAAACATTGAGAACGATGTCTTGGGATAAACCTTTTTTCCAAGGAGAATGGTGTGGAGAGAACCGAGGAATAACATACCTGAAAGATTCTGTTCCATAGTAAACTTTAAATAAATAAAGAGGGGAAGCTGGGCACATAAGTCAAGAAAGTTGAGTTTTTTGAGGATTCCAATTTTCGGTGTGAATAACAACAGGTCTTCTCTAGATCAAAAAACACCCTAACAACTATTTTTCTATAAGAGAATACCTTCTGATGTCATGGTCTATCCGAAGTGGTCAGATGTTGATCGGTGCTTGCAGAAGCCGAACCGAAAATTTAAAAAAGTGTGAAGGATCTGCAAGGCAAGAAGTTGGTGGTTCAATACCATTATTTCATTAACTTGCGTGTGTTGCAAATAAAGGATATCGGTTGCATGTTATTTTCTGATAGAAATAAGAACCACATAGGCAGTTGACCATAGAGTTAGAGGAAAAGACGCCTTCAATCCAGATTCAGTTAAACCATATTTAAGAACTGCAAAATCTGAAGGTTGAGGATGACGGAGAATTGTATATGAAATGAATGCCATTTGGATTAAGAGTACGGTCCTAGCAAGACTCAAAAGCTGTTCAATACTCGTGAAGAGTAAAGATATAATTGTATGGAAAATCATTTCTTTTCTTTACAGAGAAATTGGGTTCCAAAGCTGTGTTGCAAATGTGCTGGAAAGATTCAAAATAGCTAAAGCTGCTAGAACAACTAATTGTATCCAATTTATTTGGGCCACATCCAAATATTATGAATGGATGTTAGTTGAACTTAAGAGATATTTTCTGGACTATTTTTTAGGCCGCAGAGGTGAGAGTTGACAGTAGGGAAGTAATCTCGAAAGTACTACTTCTGGGTTTCTCGAATAGATCAGGAAACTGCAGCTTTTTATATGATCATGCTTTGCGATTTGGATTATCCCATAATTACAAAATAAAGAGGGAAACTGTTGAAATAGGGATGACAGATCCTTTTTTGTTAATTTTTAGCGTGGATGTAGATAAATGTAGCAGATGAATTAGCTGGATGGATTTTCACTACAACAGCATGATATGTTGTTTGGAAGGGAATTGAGGTAAGGTTTAATGTATCAACTTTTGAAAAGAAAATCTCTACATCTCTACTGTCGTTATTTCATCGTTGATTAGGCAATAGGGAAGTTTTGTAAATCTTGGAGAGAGGTCCATTTAAACTGGCAAAAACGTACTATAGAGGATCAAAGAGGAAAGTGTGCAATATCAAGGATAAGCAAGGAGAATTTTGGTGAGATCAACAGACATAAACAGGATGGACGAAATACTTCAGAGAACTGTTAAATGTGAATGAACATGGGTGGAGGAGGGGAGAAGAAAGAGTTGAAGGAGGGGAGGGGAGGGGAAGGGAGGAGATCACTATGGAGGAGTTGGAGGTGGCTCTAAGAGCGATAAAGAACGGAAAGGCACCGGGGGAAGATGGAATATCCATTGAGCCAATAAGAGAGGAAGGATAGGAAATGAAAGAAGTAATTCTAAAATTGTTTAATAGGTGTTGGAACGAGAGCGATGGGTGGGGAAGGTCAATCATAGTTCCAATATATAAGGGAAAAGGAGAAACAGGAGACTCTAAAAACTAAGGGGAATATCCTTGTTGGACCACTTGGCAAAAACATATGAGAGAATACTAGAGAGAAGGCTGAGAATGGTAATAGAGCTCAGATTAGGGGAAGAGCAGCACGGATATTGAAAGAGCAGAAGCACGACGGATTTCTTGTTCGCCTTGAGAATTACGTTAGAAAAGGTATGGGAATATAATAAACGAGCATATATAGCTTTCGTAGATCTGAGGAAAGCTTTTGATTCAGTGCCTAGGGAGAGATTGTGGAGAGTGCTAGATTGAGAAATGAAGTGAATAAAAAGTTGAGAGGAGCCTTGGAGAGTTTGTACAAGAATAGTAAATGTAATGTAAGAACAGAATATGAGAATAAGGAATGGTTTGAAGTGAGAACGGATGTCAAACAGGGAAGCGTGTTGTTACCAATTTTGTTTGTAGCCTATCTGGATGTAGTGATAAAGAAGGTGAGAGAGAGGATGTAGGAGATTTGGACGGTGATATTCTGGCATACGCGGATGACTTGGCGTGCTGGAGCGAAGAGGGAGATATTCTGAAAGAGATGTTGACATGTTTTGCGAATAGGCTTAGAGAGGCCGGTCTGACAATGAACACAGAAAAGACGAAGATTATGGTAGTCAGTAGAGAAGAAGGAGTGGGAGAGCTAAAAGTGGATGTGGAAGGGACTGAGATAAAGATGACGAAGAAATATAAATACTTGGGTGAAGTATTTGGAAAAGAAGGAGGAAATGTACAGTAGATAACAAATAGGATAGCTCAGTATAGGGGAGCTGTAAGAGCAGTGTACCCCATACTGAAAGATAGACAAATGAGTATGGATGTGAAAAAGGTGTTATTGGAAGAGTGTTAACACCGATTCTACTATATGGGGCAGAGACATGGAGTACGATCACAAGAGAGGATAGTAGAATACAGTCGGCGGAGATGTACGTTTTGAGAACAATATTGGAAAGACTAGAAGAGACGGGTAAAGAATCGAAAAAATAAGGGTAAAGATTGGAGTGAAGGCCATATTAAATAAGATAGATGCAGCCAGATTGAGGTGGTGGGGACACCAAGAGGGGATGCAGGGGGAGAGAGTGGCCAAGAGGAGATGGGAGTGGAGATCGGAGGGAACAAAACCAAGGGGAAGACCTAAGAAGAGATGGGAGAGCTCGGTGGAGGACGTATTAAGAAGACTGTGGAAATTGTAGGGAAATTAGTTTATTGAGTGTTGTAGGGAAGATATATGCTGGTATTTTGGTCGAAAGAGTTCGTCGAGCGACTGAAGAACTGATTGGTGGAGAACAAGGTGAGTTTAGCAGTGGTAGAGGATGTGTGGATCAAATCTTTCCATTGAAAAAAAATGATTGAGAAAATGAGGAAGAAGAAGAAAAAGTTGTATTTAGGTTTTATGTATTTGCAACAGGCGTATGATAGGATTAGTAGGGAATATCTATGGCAGGTGTTAGTGATATATGGTGTTGGTGGTAGGCTTCTGAATGGAATCAAAAGTATGTATGACGATAGTGAAGCGTGTGTAAGAATAAATGGTATCGAAAGTGATTGGTTTAATATTAATTGCGGAGTGAGGCAAGGATGTGTTATGTCTCCTTGGTTATTCAATTTGTATATGGATGTGGTTATGAAAAAATTAGAGGTTGTGATGGCAAGAGATGGTGTTAGAATGATGGAAAATGGAAGAGAGTGGAGGGTGCCCTACCTATTATATGTGGATGATTTGGTTTGTGCGGAGAATCTGAAGGGAGTTTGAGAGGATTGGGAGAGAGATTTGGCAGGGTGTGTAAAAGGAAGGGTTTGAAAGTAAATGTAGATAAGAGTAAGGTTATGGTTGTGAGTGAGGATAGTCCTCAGTGCGAAGTTATGTTAAATTGTGAGCAGCTGGAACAAGTACCTGAGTTTAAATATTTAAGATATATGTTGGATAAAAAGGGAACGGATGATGGAGAGTGTAGTAGGAAAGTTGTGAATGGCAGGAAGGTGGCTGGTGCAATTAAATCGTTGGTGGATGTAAAGGGACTAAGTCTTGAGTGCACTAGGGTCTTAACATGAGGGTATGTTGCTACCTGTGTTAATGTATAGTGGTGAAACTATGGTCTGGAATGAGAGGTATAGCTCTAAAGTTCAATGTGTTCAGATGGACGATCTTAGGGGCATGTTAGGTGTGAGAAGAATTGATAAAATGAGGAATGAATGTATTAGAAAGTTGTGTGGTGTGAAGAAAGGGATAAATGAGAGAATAAATGAAAGTACGTTGAGATGGCTTGGTCATGTGGAAAGGATGGATGATAGTCGGTTGGTTAAGCGAATGTATAGTGGTGAGTGTGTTGGGAATCGACCGGCATGGAGACCGAAGAAAATGTGGATTGAGTCAGTAAAGGAATGTCTGGAGGAGAGAAATGTGAGTTTGGCAGAGGCGAGAAGAAAGGTACATAATAGGAGTGAATGGAGGGGTTTTGTGAGGAGGTATGGTTGTGGCCCACCTGGGCCAAGGGATGAACCCCACTTTGACGAGATGGCATAGTGAGGGTCCGTCGTGGTCCCGTGAAGCTCTAGGGTGGATTTTCTGACTGCGACGAGTTCTCACTAATAGGTATAGAGGGGGCGGTAAGGCTGAGCTTTCTTTTCGACTTGTGTCATATTCTTCTATTACCTTTATGTTTCCGGTGCATGTCACGCACCTTACCCCCAGTCTTGGGGAAAGAAGGTGGATGATGATGATGATGATGATATGATGATGATGATGATGATGATGATGATGATGATGATGATGATGATGATGATGATATATATATATATATATATATATATATATATCATATATATATATATATATATATATATATATATATATATATATATATATATATATATATATATATATATATATATATATAAACTTTGGTATAGGAAGAGTATTGAAATACATGTAGATAATTAATTCGGAAAAGAAGAGATATTAAGAAGGGCTAAAGATTACATATGTGACAGCAAGTCACATACTAGTCCTGGTGCGGAGGGATGCACAAAGTTCCTCTAGTATTGTTTATCACTATATATATATATATATATATATATATATATATATATATATATATATATATATATATATATATATATATATATATATATATATATATATATATATATATATATATATATATATAGATATATATATATATATATATAAATTAAAATATATATTATTACATATATATATATTATTATTATTATTATATTGCTATATATATTATTGTTATTGTTTGAGCATATTATATATATATATATATATATTATATATATATATTATTGTATTATTATTATATTACATATATATTATTATAGTAATATTTATTAAGCATATATTGGTTATTATATATATTATTGTTACACATATATATATTATTGTATTATATACATATATATATATTACATATTATTATTACATATTATTACTTATTATTGTTGGTTATTATGCTGAAAGCATACAAAGAGTTATACATATATATATATATATATATATTATTATTATTATTATTATTATTATTACTATTATTATTATATATGTTATATACTATTATTATTATTATTATTGTTAAGTTGTTATAAAATATATTAGATATTATTATTATTATGTTATATTATTATTATTATTATTATATATTATTATATATATTATTATATATTATTATGTTATAGCATATTAGTTGTTGTTGTTGTTATTATATTATTATATTGTTATATATATATATATATTATTATATATTATTATTACATATTATTATTATTACATATTACTGCAGCTGTTGATATGCCATTGGTTGCTATTGGCTGGTTATTACATGTTGGGCATGAGCTAATACATACATATAAGCTTCATTACATATACTGGGCTGGGCTGGGCTGCTGCATGGCTGACTGCTGCATACACATACATGGGCAGCTAATACAGCTGCTACTACAGTTGTTATTACAGCAGCTAATATTATATACATATATATATATATTATATATTATTATTATTATTAATATTATATATTATATATTATTATTATTATTATTAATATTGGTTATTATATATATATATATTACTATTGGTTATTATTATTATTATTATATATACTATATATATTATATATTATATATATATTACTATTATTACATTATTATATATTATACATATATATATTATTATTATTATTATTATATATTATTATATTATTATTATTAAGCATTACATATATATTATTATTATATGGTTATTACATGGGTATATTAAGCTACATACATACTACTATTGTTGCTGTTGCTGCTGCATACATTACTGGCTGGCTACAGCTGCTGGCACTGGCTAATATTGCTGGCAAGGCTGGATATATATATACATATACATATACATATTATTATTGATATATTATTATTATTATTATATTGGTTGGTTATATATTATTATTATTTATATATTATATTATTATTACATATTACATATTATTATTATATATTATTATTATTATTATTATTATTATTATTATATTATATGTATTATTATTATTATTATTATTATTATACATATTATATATATATATTGTTATTATTGTTATATTATTATTATATTATTATTATTATTATTACATATATTATTATTACATATTATTATTATATATATATATAGTTATTATTATTATTATTATATATATATATTGGTTATTATTATACATATATTATTTATTACATATTATTATTATTATATATATATTATATACATATATTATTATTACATATATTATATTATTATTATTATATATTGGTATATGTTATTATATTGTTATTGTATATATATTATATTATATTATTATTACATATATTATTATATATATATATATTATATATAATATACATACATGTATATATATATACATATTATTATTATACATATTATTATTATTAAGGTTATTATTATTTATTTTGATATTATTATATTATTATTACTATATATATTGTTACATTATTATTATTACTATATTACACATATATTATTGTTGGTTGTTATATACATAATATTATTATTATTATTAAGTTATTACATATGCTACATATTACATATACATGTTACATATTATACATTTATTAGGGCCGGCTAGTATCGGTAAGCAATTTTGTTATTTTTGGTTGCTTGGTTGTTATATAGTTATATAAAGATATTATATACAGTTACATATATATATATATTATTATTTATATATATTACATATATGTTATTATTATGTTGGTTGTTATTGTTATTGGTTGGTTGCTATTATATTATTATTGTTATTGGTTATTATTGTTATTATTGTTATATATTATTATGAAAGATAAAATCTAAATTATTATCAAATATGTAAAAAATATACAAGGTATTTTTTTTTATCTTCGGTTATTATTTTTATTACTATACATACATATATATATACATGTATATATATATATATATTAATACATATATATATATATTATTACATTACATATATATATTATTATTACATATTATGTTACATATGATATTAATATATGGTTATGCATTATTGATGCCATATTATTGTTGTTGAGTATTATTATTGAAGATATTATTATTACATATTGCTGGCTGTTGTTATTGTTGTTGTTATTATTATTATTATTATTATTATATAGTTATTGCTATTATTAGTTGCTACATACATATTATTATTGGTTACATATATTATTATTATTATTGTTATATATTATATTATTATTATTATTATTATTACTAATATATATATTATTGGCTACATACATACATATGAAGAAGATACAGCTGATATACATATTACATATACATACATATATACATACATTCATACATATATATATATATTACATTATATATATATATATATATATATATATAGTGAATACAAATATTTACCCATAATCATTCTTGAACTAAAAGGGAAAGATAATATTAATCAAATACAATTTTACGACTTTTGGACTATGCGAAAAGCGCCGCCGTTATCTATGTGATAACACTTAAATATTTCTGTTTCAATTTTATGGAAAGCGGTTTTCAAATTGCTTCTCAAATGAGTATTTTTATTTGGTCATTTTTATTCATTGTCCATGTAATAAGAGCTCTAGTCAAAATTTAAAAAATAATTATATAAGGACGAGCTAAAGTTAATGAAAAATGTCAAAACTTAGACTTTTGAATTTTGAAGAGTATATGCAGTAAATGTTTTTGTGAATAATATTAATAGTTATTATTATTTTAAAAATTGAAATAGTAGTGAGATATGGTTAAAAGTTTAGTCAGAAGAATAGTTATTGTAATGAATGATTTTATTTTCAACATAGATATATTGTTAGTTTCTTCACTTTGACATTTTATTAAACTATAGAACTCATTCGTGAGTTAGTTTGATACAATTCTTATAAATCAATAATTTTCTTTACAAATATTATTAGAGCTTTATGAGACTATTTCTTTTTTCTTCTTTCAACTTATTTTTAAATTGGATACCGCATTTAATTAAAATATATCTGTCAATAATCTTAAGTGAGTTATAGATCTGTGAATTACAGTACTGTTCATTGTTGTGATCATGACTGGATTTTCAATAGTATATCCATCAGCGCTCGAATATTTTGAACAAATGTCGTTAGCAACTAAATTATGAATGTGAATTGTATGAAGGCATTGACAATTGTAGATCGTAGATTGAAAACTTTTAGAAAGCTAGATCAAGCACTGGGTTTCAGTCTATGAATTTTGAAGTCAGCACACGCGCGCACACACACACACACACACACACACACACACACACACATACACACACACACACATGCAGTATTAAGAAGAATATAGAGACAGTAAGAAGCCACATGGGCCTGTCGAGACTGTCCCAGTCAACCCACTAACCAAACATGCTCATGCAAATCCACAAAGCACCCTAGGGCTTGTCAAATTGCTGTAACTACAAATCCACCAATTTGGCTTAGTCAAAACTCACAATGATATATATATATTACAGTTAGCAGCAGCAGAAGAGTTGTTGTTACATATATTATTGTTGTTATTATTACTATTATATATTATATTATGCTATATATATATATATATATATATATATATATATATATATATTATAGTTCAAGAAGATATAAAACCATTTAAAACTTCTAAGAGTGAGTAATTTTGGGGATAAGCCAACGCTGGTACTAACCGGAAACTTATTGCTGCTGTGTGGGACGTGTAGGTGGACGTCACACTCTCTTCATCCACCTTTACTCAAAAATAAATCTTTTCCTTTTTCAGTTATAGACATCAAAGTTGTAAAATTCTTCTGACATATTACATCTTCTCATTCAGAAATGAAATAAGCTTCATCAGACGCTTGATAAAACACAAAGTTACTCTTCTCCCCACTACATCACGTTTCTTTTCTGGAGAAATGTCAATGCATTACTACTTCAGCTGCCTATATATATATATTAGCTTAGTTTCTAATGCCACACATGGTCCCTATACCCATTAGTGACTTCATTGGTTGCCTAAAAATTTGTATGTCACAAAACGTTTTTACTTTCCGTAATAAATTTTACCGCCAAATATTTGGAACAAGCATGGGAGGTAGCCTGAGCCCTATCATGGCTAATATATATATGGAATTTTTTGAAACAAGGCTCCTTCCGCGAGCTCCCCTTTATTCACAAATTTTTACATGGAAGAGGTATGTGGATGACGTTATTGCGGTTGTACCTTCTTGTTTTTCAGTTGAACAATTTCTCATTCAAATTAATGATTTAACTCCTACAATTTCTTTTACTTTTGAAAGACAAATAGAAGGACATATTCCTTTTTTAGATTTAAAAATATTACAAACAGGAACCCAATTATCTTATAAAGTTTATCGTAAGCCAACCCATACAAATCAGCTTCTTCATTATTTTTCCTTCCATCCCCTTTATATTAAAAAGAATATTGTGTATAATATGTTTCTCAGAGCATATCATTATTGCGATCCAACATTCCTACAACAAGAAATTAATTTTATTTATCATACTTTCGAAAAACTGGCCTATCCCCATTTATTAATTAAACAAAAGCAAAAGCATGCCTATCTAAACTTTATTGGTTTGAGAGAAAATTCCCATGCTAATTTTGAAAATACTAAAGTTGTACCTTTTTCCCCACAACTTCTTGAGCTTAAATTCATGTTTAATCACCTATTTAATATTAATATGGTTTTCAGTTTCCCGGAAACTGTGTCACGACTTTTGATTAATAATAACACTACCAAACGTGAAAAGGCAGGAGGGGTATATAAAATACCCTGTCTTGTGTGCAGTGATTCCTATTATGGAGAAACTCTTAAAACTCTAAAAATTAGAAAAGAGCAACATGGGGGAGAAGTTAGAAGAGGCAATGTAAGTAATGCATTATTTAAACATTTCTCCGAAAAAGAACATGATATTAATTGGGAAGAGGCTGCTTTTGTGTTTTTATCAAAAGAAAAAGGTTTGAATCAGATGATAGAAGCTTATTTCATTTCTAGTGAAGACAATTTTAATGTGTCAGAAGGTTTTTTTAACTTTGATCCTGTCACAAAAAAAAGATTCATAGCAGAAAAAGGAAAAAAAAAATTTATTTTTGAAATAAAAATTGGATGAGAAGAAGAAGGAAGTGTGACGTCATTTTGCCTTTTTCCCCACGTGTATTTTAGTTTTTACCTTGTTAAAATAATAAAGAAAAAGTTTTCAGTTCTGAAGAGGAAACCAGGAAATTAGGTTTCGAAACGTTAACTTATCCCCCAAAATTAAATTTTCCTTTTTCATAGAAAGTTTTAAATGGTTTTAAATATCTTGTAATTTTTATATATAGAGTTTGAGTGTTAATTTAAGAACTCTTTAAATGAAAAACTTTTAATATATATATATATATATATAGAGTGTGTTTTTATATATAAATATATATATATATATATATATATATATATATATATATATATATATATATATATATATATATATATATATATATATATATATATATATGATAACCAAAACCATCCACATGCTTAGCCAATTTGGCTTAGTCAAAACTAATGATATATATATATATATATATATATATATATATATGATACCCAAACCATCCATAGCTCTTACCACCCAAAAATCATCCTTGTTGCTCCACGTTGCACTCTCTCTAGCATATCTAAGTCTTTCTTTAAATAAGGGGCCCAAACTTGTGCACAATACTCTATTACTGGCCTAACATAGCTATTATAAAATTTACCTAGTTACTTCCTTGCTCTTAAACAACATTGCGATTTATTATGCCCAGCATCTTATTAGCTTTATTCCTAGCTTCCAAACACTGCTTAGCTACTTTCAAATTACTGCTTATAATTACACCTAAATCTTTTTCTTGGTCCACAGACTCAAGCCAATCCTCATTCATATCGTAGTTAAAACTTTTATTTGAGTAACCTAGGTGAAGAACCTTACACTTTTTACTATTAAAATTCATTTGCCATTTATCTGCCCACCCAAGAAGTTTATCAAGATCATTTTGAATCTTTATGCATCCTTCACTATTCCTAACTGAGGTGGCCACTTTTTAGTATCATTTGCAAACTTAAAACCTTGCATTTAAGTCCCTGGTCTAAATCATTTATATATATGAGGAACAATAGTGGCCCCAGCACTGAACCCTGTGGGACACCACTCTTCACTATTTCCCCATGATAATGACTTATTGCCATTTAGTTGTACACATTGGTTTCTATTTTTCTATTCTGCAAAAACGTTTTTTTCCAACCCTATACCACTCCCCTATATATACCACATTGCAATAACTTCTTCATCAGCCTTATGGGGAACCTTATCAAAAGCTTTACTAAAGTCTAAATATACAATATCAACTGGATCTCCTCTGTCAATGCAGTCAGTAATGTATTCCATAAATTCTAAAAGGTTTTCTGACATGACCTACCCTTTCTGAAACCGTGCTGGGAGTCATACAATATCTTGTTATTTCTAAATATTTCTCTATATGACCTTTCAGTAACTTTTCCAGAACTTTTACAACCAGAGATGTTAAGCTAACTGGCCTATAATTTCCAAATCTTCCTTACTACCTTTCTTATGAATAGGCACAACATATGCTGTTTTCCAGTCATCTGGTACCTCACCAAATGTTATAGATCGCTTAAAAATCAAATACAGTGCCTTTGCAATGCTGGTACTACCCTCCTTCAGAATTCTACCATATATCCTATCAGGCCCTGCAGCTTTACTTGGATCAATATGATCTAATAAACGTTTAATATCTTTTACGTCAAATTCAAATTCTGTAAGTCTATTTGTTACATGCATACAAGAACTATTAGTCTCCAAACTATTATCTAATCTTTCCTCTGTAAACATTGAAGCAAAATAAGCATTGAAAATGTTGACCAACTCCTTATCTGAACTCACTAAATTTTCATCAATTTTAATTGGACCAATTGTCCTATTCTTACTTTTTTAAATTTGTAAAAGCTAAAAACTTCTTCAGGTTCTTATTAATATTCCTTGCTAGGAAATTAATTTCTGCCTCTCTTTGCCTCTTATTGACTGGTTAAGTTCATTTTTATTTTCCCTATAATTTTCTAAATCATCTTCCCTATTACTACCCTTGAATATTTTAAAACATCTACGCTTTTCATTAATTTTATCTCTTATCTCTCTATTCCACCAAACAGGTTTTTTCTTCGCCACCCTAATGGGTTTATTTTTAAAACATACTGACTGAATATTCATTAAAATTTGCTTAAAATGTTCCCACATGATAAAACAGTTTTGGTCTTTAAACTCTTTATCCCAATCAGTTATACTAAGCATGTCTCGTAATTTGGTAAAATCACCATTTCGGAAATTGTAATTTGGGCCCAGATATCACATTCATATTAAATCTAATTATATTATGATCACTAAGTCCTAAATTCTCCTCAACTCTAACCTCACCCACCATACTTTCATCGTTAGTTAATATTAAGTCTAATAGTGCATCGTGTCTTGTGGGTTCATGGACCATCTGGCTCAAAAAGTTATCTAGTATACAATTTATAAATACTGAACTACTATGGTCCGTATTAGACAAGGAATCCCATTGAATGCCAGGAAAATTAAAATCACCCATTATGATTATACCTTTTCCTTTAATGTGGCATGCTGTCTCAATTTCTTTCACAATTTCCGCATCTAATTCTTGACTCTGGCCAGGAGGTCTATAAAATGCCCCTATTCTATATGATTTATTGAACATAAGGATATCTACCCATACTGATTCAATATCATGATTAGTTTTAAAGTCAGTCATTAATACAGATTGAATATTGCTTTTAATATAAAGCGCCACACCCCCACACCCTCACCCTTCTTTCCTCTACGCTGGTATAAATAAAGTGAATATCCATCTATTTCATATTCCAGAAAGGAGTCTCCATATAATTCTTCATTAACCCATGCCTCAGTTATGCAAATAATGTCAAGATTCTCATTTATGGTATAACTAATCAGCTCATCTTTTTTATTTCTAAGGCTATGAACATTTGTGTAAAAGCATTTGATATTTGAAATGCTGCTATTTTTATTGCCATCATCCTTATTTGAACCTGTAACAACACTAGTTTTTTTTTGTTTTTTTTACAGTTGTCACCACCACTCACGGGCAGAGCCCTATTCAAGGAGGGGGTGTTGCACGCCTCACAAATCAACAACTAAAGCAAATCACGCAGATGAGCACAGACGCAGGCTTTGAAGTGGGGGAGATTAAATTCAGCAGGAAACACAGAAGATGGAAGAGAATTCCACAGAACAGATGTGGCAGGAAAGAAGGAAGCACCGCAGTGAACTAGCCTGGAGTTACCTACATCAACACAAAACTCATGTGCAGACACAGCACCCCTAGTGATACGAGGGCGACGTAAAGGTGGAGGCACACGAGTGATAAGCTCCCTCGAGCACCTGCCGCTGCGGTACCTATAGAAAAGAGATAAAGCACCAACATCGCGCCGCAAAGATAGAGGGTCAAGTGAACTGGAAAGTACAGAACTGTTTATAAGCCTTTTGGCCTTTGACTCGACCCTATCCAATAGCCGGGTGAAACCAGAGCCCCCCAGATATGAGAGAAGCAGTACTCCATACAAGGGCGGATGAGGCCCTTGTATAGCTGGAGCAACTGAAGAGGAAAAAGTCTCGCAGTCTAAACAGAACTCCCAGTTTCTTTGAGGCCGTCTTTAGCAACCGTTGTGATGTGAGGTTTCCAAGACATTTTTTTTGTTTATGTTAAGGCCAAGGATGTTTATATTGTCAACAGGAGAGACGAGAGAACCGTCGAAAGAGATAGGAAAGTTAGAAGGTGTCTTTGAGAGGGAGATTTGTAGAAGTTGAGTTTTTAAAGAATTGAATTTCACAAGGTTCAGACGACCCCACCCGGAAATTCTATCCAGATCAGCGAGAATAGAATCGGAAAGATTAAGACGAGAGGCAATTCTAGAAGTAAAAGAAGGAGCAGAATTGAAATGAGTTGAAGAATGAAGGGTCGAGTCATCGGCATATGAGTGAATAGAGTTAGATGTGCAGGTGAGAAGATCATTAATGAAAAGCAGGAATAAAGTAGGAGATAAGACAGAACCCTGAGGAACACCACTATTGACAGAAAAGGAAGAAGAAGTCGCCCCCATCAACAACAGCCGATATTGAGCGATTTGAAAGAAAACTAGACATAAGTAAGCAAAGAGAAGGAGGAAACCCAAAGGAGGGGAGCTTGGAGAGCAGTGACGCGTGCCATACCCTGTCAAAAGCTTTGGATATGTCAAGCGCCACCACGCAAGTCTCCCCGTAGTTCCTAAGAGCGGAAAACCATAAATCAGTAAGATAGGAAAGTATATCGCCAGTAGACCTCGAGCGCCGAAAGCCGTACTGGCGATCGGAAAGAAGTGAATGAGATCCCAGATGATCTAAGAAATGAGAGTTGAGAAGAGTTTCAAAGATCTTAGATAGAATACAAGTAAGAGCTATAGGGCGATAGTTGGAAGGATCAGAGCGGCTTCCTTTTTTCGGAATAGGTTGGACATGTGCGTGCTTCCAACACTGAGGGAAAGTGTTAGTATTGAGACATAGAGAATATAGTTGAACGAGGGGCGGGGATAGCACGGAAGCACACCTCCTACACCGGGAGGAATGCCATCCGGGCCACCCGCCTTCCTAACGTTCGTAGCTTTCAGGAGCCCATGCACCTGATCAAATGTAATCACAGGCAAAGGCATAGGACACCTGAGAGGAGAAGGGAGGAGGATGAGGAATGCCAGAATCGTCCAGGGTTGAGTTAGAGGAAAATAGGAGGCCGAAGAGATTAGCCTTTTCAGTTAAAGAATTAGCAACAGAACCATCAGATCGAATAAGAGGAGGAAAGACAGATTTACAGAAGTTGTAAAATTATATCACCACTATTACCGTTACCATTGCTATTATTCATATCCAGATTTAGCCCATTACCCCCAACTTTACCTAGTTTTTTGCTAAACAAGTCTCCAAACTGGTGCTGAAAAGCCCAACACCTTTATGACTCAAGTGAACCCATCTGCTGCAAAAAGATCTTTATCCTGAAATTCTCTCCACAAATCCAAAAAACTAATATTTTCTGAAAAACCTAAATTCCTAATTATTTCATTTACACCTAAAGCCCTACTCCCCCATTCCTGACCTGCACCTAACCTAGGTAAAATCCCAGAAATCATGCACCTTCTTCCACTAGCTTTCATCTTCTGAATCAATCTCCTATAATCTGCTATTAATTCTTCTGACCTTCTATGTCCTATATCATTTGTACCCACATGAACAATCACATCTGAATCAACATTTGTAGAATCAATCTCTCTATCTATCCTATCCACGATATCACTCACTGGCACCTGGATAACATACTCTCAATCGTTTCTTTTTATTCTTTTGAAAAGTCCTATCTAGGTATCGTATCATAGAGTCTCCAATTAGCAATGTATCAGTCTTCCCTTTAGAAAACTCAACATTACCATTGGCACTCTCTGATCCCTCCCCATCTGGAAGACAGTCGAACCTGTTACTGCAGGTCACAGGCTGATTGACTTTTGAGATCCTCATCTTTAAACTATTATTTCTAATTCCTACAACTCTATATTCATCTGCAGACCTATTTTCAACTACTTTATCCTTTTCTCCCTCATCTTCCTGCCTAGGTGAATCACTATTCCTGTCTACCCCTATATCCCGCTCCCTCCTCGCCTCGACATCCCTACTAACTTTTTTCTTGACACTTCCCTCCTTTCTCAACTCAAATACAACTTCTTTCAATTCATTCATATCTTCACTCAGTCTTGCAATCTTCTTCCTTAGCAACACATTCTCTGCATTCACAACACAAGCAGGGCAGTTATTCACATATTCACCTCTCACAGTCCCACAGTTATCACACAGAGCATACATACTTTAAATTATTATCAACTTTACTACCTTGTACCTACAATTTACCAACTACAGTTTAAATATCGCTAAAGCCTAAAAAGAAATAAACTAATATCTTTAAAACAAGTTAAAAATTTTAACAAGCTTATATCTAGCTTAGCCTAGGCCAGGGATATATAAAAATTATAAGGTAGGCCTAACAGTAGTCTAGCTTGTACCAATTATTTTACCAACTATAGTTTACTAAATATCACTAAAGTCCAGAAAGAAATTAATATCTCAAAACAAGTTTGAGTATAGAATAGCCTAGGCCCTAGGCTAAGGCTATATAAAAATTATAAAGTAGGCCTAACTTAGGCTATGGCTCTGGTAAACTTAATTTAAATTAAATTATCACAAAATTAATATAACAATTTTTAAAGACTGTAGTTAAATACAGAAAAACTATTTAATAATTCAAATAAACCTGCAAACACACAGTATACAGGAAAACTCTTAACTACTCTAGCCTAGGGTTAACCTATCAAACACTGACTAAGTCCAATACTCAACTAAATTAAATTAATAACAGAAATAATCACAATAATAAGTACACAAATTTCTAAAATCCACAGTTAAATACACAACACTAATTTGTAAACTAAATGCACTTGCAAATACACAGATTATAGTAGTAAAATGGGAGAGCAAAAAGAAGCACACCCTCACTGGAATCAACAGTATATATATATATACAAAATATATATATATATATATATATATATATATATATATATATATATATATATATATATATATATATATATATATATATATATATATATATATATATATATATATATATATATTACAATCCTCTCTCAGGTATTGACTCTCCCCCTGTGAGGGGGGCCAGCATCTTCTTCCTTTGGCCTCGCTGAAACTCCTTGGATCCTGAGCACTCTTAGAAAACTCTTTTCTCGGCGCATGGTTTTCGATGCTAGTCCCTAACTATATACCCAGGTAGGGTTTTCACCCTTTCAATGGGACTAGCATCTTCTGGACAAACGAAAGACGTCAATCAAGAATATTGCCCCTGAAGGACCTCAGGTTGAGCCTATCCGGGTGGTAATATTCTTTGAGAGAGTCGCATCTAATAGAGACGGGGAGAGGGAGGCAGCTCGGTCATATATATATATATATTATATATATATATATATAAATATATAGATATATATATATTATTATATTATATTATTATATATATATATTATATATATATTATATTATATATATATATATATTATATATATATATATATATATATATTATTATTATATATATATACATATATATATATATATATGTATTATTATTATTATATATATTGTTATTATTGATATATATATATTACATATTACATATATTATATTATAAAGATATACCATATATATATATATATATATATATATATATATATATATATATATATATATATACAAGGCAGTAGACAAGGTGGGGATTTGAACTCCCGAAATTATTTAAGCGATCAAAATTTTTTGATGGCTTAAGTCTCTTAATTTTAATTTCTAATAAAAAATAAAAATAATAATTAATCAAAAGAAATTAAGAGTATGTATTAATAATATAAATGATGAAACATTTGTGGTCTTGAAGATTTCTTGGGTTAAGTGGCTGTTGAAAGCGTTAAAGGAGAGTCTCTTGCGAAGGCAATATTACGAACGCTGAAATAAATAGTGACTTTCTGATTGAACAACAATATGATGTTGCAGAAACAATGAAGAAAGGTTTTAGAGACTTTTAAGTTGTAGAAAATATCCAGCGGTGTTATATGTTCATTGCTGTTCATATCCATGTGAATTATATAATAACACTTTAGAACTTTATGTCACAGCGAATGCAACTAGTACTATTATAATAGAAATAAAAAGGAAAGATTTTCCCCAGACACAAAATGGAAGAAACAAGGTTGGTGGAAAGGTATGATGCATTGTAACGATCGAGAAGAATTTTTAAAGCATTTGTTGAAGCTTTAGAAGAGCTTGAATGGATCAAGATATTAAACCTTCTTGAAAAATCTCAGATTTTTAGAAATCTGTAATCAAAAGATAATTTGTTATAAGCTAATGTACTACATTGCAGTCTCCATAATTAGTGACAGCAACTGATTTAAATCATATGGAAAATGTGATGTTTGCTTTGAAAGATTTTTAAATAAAAAACATCGATTAAACATTTTCAAATATTTTGGAAGTTGCAACAGAACTTCTGCTTTCTGTTAATGAAGAAATAAGAATGCCCATGTGAGAATCAGTGTAAAATGAAAAGACAAAGGGCAATTATAATTTCTTTTCTTGATTTTTCAAACCAGTTAGAGAGTAAGTTCGTGAGCCATATATCCACACTTACTAATCTTTGTAAAGTCATTAATTCCATCGAAATCTATTAAAAATTTTACAAACTTTGTAGATTAATTTTATCTGTATAGTCACATTTGGATTGTCAAGGATTTTAGCATATACTTACACTCAAAACGTGCGCTCCACAAATATATTTGCTTCTCTACCCTGAAAAGGCTCAAAACATACTCTTTCAAATCTACAGGAGAAGAAAGCTTAACAGAACTGGCTTTAATGAATGTTCATCATAGTTATACAATATAAACAGAGGAAGTTAGCAATCATATTGTTGTTAAGAGTTCAAGATGGAAAACTTTTCATGTAAAGAAATTATATATTTTTTTATTTTGTAATTCTTCTCAATGTTAGCATATTTTATTCTCTTTTACTGAACTAATATATATATATATATATATATATATATATATATATATATATATATATATATATATATATATATATATATATATATATATATATATATATATATATATATATATATATATATATACCTATATATAAATCCTCAAACCCCCTTAAATATATATGTATACCGTAATATATATATATTATATTATTATATATATATATATATATATATATATATATATATATATTATTATATATTATTGTTGTTGTTGGTTATTGTTGGTTACATATACATATATATACATATATATACGCGTTATTATTAAGCATATATTATAATGCTTGCTGGTTATATGGTTATATATACATATTATTAAGTTATTAAGGTTATTGTTGTTACATGTTATTATATAAAGATATATTATGTTATTATTACATATGTTAAAGATGTTATGCTATAGAGTTATATACATACATATATGTATATTAATATTATTATTACTACTACTATTATATTATTTCATTATTGTTATATATATATATATATATATATATATTAGTTATATATATATATATAGTTATGTTGTTATTGTTGTTATTGATATATATATATATAGGAAAGAGAATATATAAAAATATATATATATAGAAAGAAGAAAATATATATATATATATATATATATTAGAAACATCTTTCAACGGTCGAAAAATAAAACAAGCACTTCGGTGATTCGCTAATCTAAAAAAGTATCGATATTTTACAGAAAAAATTATCATAGACTTTTTCGATCGAAAGATAAAAATAATCAATTACCAATAATCTTAACAGATCCTTATAATAACACTTACAGAGCTGCGAACTATTCCAAAATTACTGTATTTGTATTTAAAGAACGAGCTGACGTTGTTAATAAATAAATTAAAATTGAGGTAATAGTAGCGCAGAGGGGCTTCACCCCCGATTTTTGTAAAAATCACAGGATTATACTCTAAAGTAAATAATAATGAAAAATAATAATAAAAAAAAACGTGGCGGTCTCTTTAAAAAAAAAAAGTTACAGCCTCTCAAAATTGCTAAAACTCCCACAGGATTTTCTTATAAAGAAAAAAAAAAAAAATCACAGGATATACTCTAAAAAAATAATAATGAAGCATAAAAAAAATGATTTAAGTGTTTAGAAAAAAATGCTATAGCCACTCAAAGTTAAAAATTTTCGCATAGGCTTTCTTATAGAAAAATTAGTAGGGTTCTTGCTCGTTTTAAGGCCATCCTACTTCATGTTATGATAAGATTTGTTAAATATACATAGATTTTCTCTGTGTATACCTAACAAAACATATTAGAAACCTGAACTAGAGGACCTAAAATGAGACTTAACCTGGAAGGATTAAAAATGAAAGGTCTATGGGAGTTTTAACAACTTTGAGAGGCTGTAACTTTTTTTTCCTAAAGAGACCGCCACGTTTGTTTTTTTTTCCTTCTTCATTATTATTTATTTAGAGTATTATCCAGTGATTTTTATAAAAATCGGGGGTGAAGCCCCTCTGCGCTACTAGTTCATGTTATGATAAAATTTGTTAAGTATACATAGATTTTCTCTGTGTATACCTAACAAAATATATCATAAGCTGAACTAGAGGTGAGTAGAGGGCCTAAAATGAGACCTAACCTGGAAGGATCAAAAATGAAAGTCTACGGCAGTTTTAACAACTTTGAAAGGTTGTAACTTTTTTCCTAAAGAGACTGCCAAGTTTTTTGTTTTTTTTTTATTCTTCATTATTATTCTTTTAGAGTATATCCTGTGATTTTTATAAAAATTGTGGGTGAAGCCCTTCTCCGCTAATATTACCAAAATTGATGTATTAATAAATAATTAATCTGATCCCAAAAATATATTTAAATACGTATTTAATACTGTGTCACACTCTCTCTCTCTCTCTCTCTCTCTCCTCTCTCTCTCTATATAGAGTAGAAGAGTATATAGCAGAGCAGCATATATATATATATATATATATATATGAATCTACTTAAATACATCTAAGTTAATATATATAGGTATATATATGTAATATATATTAGTCATATATTATTACATATATATATATATATATAGTATAATGACATATCTGTCAAAGGGGCGGGGTCTGCGCCCCCTGTACTCAGGAAAGACGATGAGCGTTTTTTCGGGTTCCCCCAAGGGTGGGCTATCTTTTGGTGTACATTTCATGTACGCCGTTTTACCCTGTGGGGTCGCTCCCCCCTGGAAGCTATATTTCCATGAACGTGTATGAGCTACTAACCCATGTGCGCGGCGTAGCCGCGCACATTGCTTACTTACTTACATGAGCTACTTTCACAGCTACTTTCATGAAAGTAGCTGACGTCATCGGTGTAGTTACTAACCCATGTGCGCGGCGTAGCCGCGCACATTGCTTACTAACCCTAACCGTGCACACGGCTTACTTACTTACATGAGCTACTTACTTACATGAGCTACTTACTTACACGAGCTACTTAGCACACCCCTACCCCCCTTTGCTCGCGTTAAGTACACTTGGAAGTGTATTAAGTACACTTGGAAGTGCATTAAGTACCCGTACTTAATGTTTCCGGGGTTCCCGCGCATTCCCGGTGTCCCCTTGCGGGGGACCGCGCCCGTCGTGGCTGGCCTCATCCACCCGCCTCGACCGCCCGTCTGCATCGCTCGCTCGAATACTCTGTGACGTGTGACGTCGCACACGCTGTGTGCTCGCTCGCGCGCCTTCATACAAAAATTATCATATCTCGAACACGAAACGGTGCCTCTCGCCACCGAGATACGATCCCTCGATCGCTGAGTTAAGACTTCACGTCGTACTCCACTGTGCTAACGGCTCAGTGAAATGATATGAACTTTATGTCGGGCAGTTGTTTCATTGATGGAAATTTCGTCTAATAATAGCGTGATAATAAAAATAATAATAATAATAATAATGTTGAGGAGAGCTCGCGCGATAATAATAATAATAATAATAATAATAATAATAATAATACACAAACGCACACACACACACACACACACACACACACACACACACACACACACATACACACATACAACTACACACACACACACACACATATATATATATATATATGGTATATATATATATATATATTATTATATATATATATATATATATTTATAGAGATATATATATATATATGTTTTATAAATAAATATATATATATATATATATATATATATATATATATATATATATATATATATATATATATAAGGGGAAGGAGAAAAAAAGATGAAAAAGAAGAAACACAAGATGAAGAAAAAAGGAGAAGAAAGAAGAAAAAGAAGAAAAAGAAGAAGCGTGAAATAATAATAATAATAATAATAATAATAATAATAATAATAATAATAATAATAATAATAATAATAATAATAATAATAATAATAATAATAATAATAATAATAATAAAATAATAATAATAATAATAATAATAATAATAATAAAAATAAAAAAAAAATAAAAATAAAAATAAAAATAAAAATAAAAATAAAAATAAAAATAAAAATAAAAATAATAATAATAATAATAATAATACAATAATAATAACACACACACACACACACACACACATAATAATAATAATAATAATAATAATAATAATAATAATAATAATAATAATAATAATAATAATAATAATAATAATATATATATATATATATATATATATATATATATATATATATATATATATATATATATATATATATATATATATAT
>JABUQX010087529.1:0-32500 GCA_015478945.1 Trachelipus rathkii
ATATTATATATATACTATATATATATATTATATATATATATAATATAATATTAGAAAATAAATATATTATATAGTATATATATATATTTATGTAATGTAATATAATATATATATAATTTATATAATATAAATATATATATATACTATATATATACTTATATATTTATATTTTGGGGTGAATAAACTAAAATTAAAATTTAAGTTTATATTTGATAGTTATTTATTTATTTATTTATTTATTTTTTTTGTCAACAGAAAAACAGGGAAAAAAAATAATAAAATTGAATTATATTTCCTTTTTAATTTTTTTAACCTTTCTACACTCTTACTTGCAGTCCTAAATTTAAAATTAAAAAATGTTAATAAAAGGCAATGATTTCTGAAATTTTATTGAAATTCATAAAATGTTAAAATGTTAAAAACAAATCTAACTAATTTTTACACTGAAGCAAGCATAAACACTTTTTTTTTTTTATTAAAAGTTTACACCTTACGGGCATAGCCCTATTCAAGAAGGGGAACTTCTCTAGGTAATTTCTACCTAGGATCCGGACCAGGCATCAAACCCGGGCCCTTACCATTTGACTCTGTAGCTCTATTGATTGAGCCGCTACCGAGGCTAAGTTTATATGTACCAATTTATATGTACCATTGTATTGTAAAATACATTAAAATACGTTCATTGAAAATGGTAATTCGAGAACATAGAATTAATATATAAAATAATAAACAATAGATACCATAGGGTAAAGTTAAACATAACTATAAACATGATAAACATAATAAACATGACAAACATGATTATCATATGATAATAATAGATTTCCTAATCTTAAAGTTTTAGTTTTTCTAGTTATTTCTCCATTTTCTCCATGTAAGTTTTATTTGAGACAAGAATAGATATGTGTATACAAAAGTATACACATTCCCCAATATTTTAAAGAATCTTTCAATAATGTACTCTTAAAATTATTCGTACACGGCTATTATTCTTTCTATGGTTAAAAATTTAAGTCATTGGAAGAAATCAAAAGCATTTTTCGAAAATTATGAAAATAAATGTAAAAATCCATTACTGAATGTTACAATTAATTATTAAAACTAAAACTTTCAAATGTTTCATTCATGATTATCATTCACTATACACTTAATTCTTTGGAAAGAATAATGATACGTGATGTGGTATAACTTTTTTCAATTCATCAGTCTATTTCCTGCAGAATTAAACACAAGACAGCTATAGGCGGTCAATCATGATATTATTAAAATGAAATATATATATATATATATATATATATATATATATATATATATATATATATATATATATATATCTCTATATCTATACTATATAATATAATATATATATATATATATATAATATTCTCAGCACTATTTCCGTAGGACTACAGGGATGTTGCAGAAAGTATTCTTCATGTTCATGCAACTGTACATGGAAAGACAGGAAAAAATTGGTAAAAGAGGGTTCCCAGCATCTGAACCATGTAAAGAAAATCTTTATTTGCACTGACTGTGTCGAAATATTCATCCTTTATCAACAAAGAAGACACCTAAAAGTAGTTTCAATAATTTATCATTCCAAATCATGTTTTGTTATACAAAATTATTCAAAGGAATTCTTTGCTAATTTTTTTTCCTTTGCAAATTATTACATTTTAAATCTCATTATCATATTTAAAATTAATTGAAAGGCCATCGGTTAGAAATTTTATTGGTCCTATTTTTGATTTTATTCAAATATTAGTTTTGATTTAATTTATAATTTTGATTCTAATTTCAAATGTTTAATTCAATAAAAGTTTTAAAATGTTCTCAATCAATTCATAAAATTTTACCTTCTCCTTCTAAATAACATTGGGCTTCATCAATTCATGCATTCAGTCTATATTCTCCTTTCCTTAGACCAGGGCTTCCCAAAGGGTTCCCAACCTGTTTTTTGCCTGTGAACCTCCTGAGTCTTAACTTTACGTATGTGGACCCCCATATACTCATATGTAACATTCCTAAGTTAAATGGTTATCTGTAGGTTAGTAAAAGCTAATTATTAATTCAATCCAATATAATATAAAAAAAATCTAAATTACATTGATAAAATTGAAACATATTCAGACATTTCATCAATGCGTCTTGATATTGTGTAATTACTCAAAGGAAGGTTATCGGTAATTTCACGTGCATTTTTGTTTAAAATTGTTGAAATTGCAACTGATATCGATGGCAAGATAACAGTTTCACCAATTCTATGTGGCTTTCCAGATTTTGCTATTATTTTGCTGATTTCGTATGATGCTAATAAACAGTTATTTTTATTGCTTGCTTGTTTACTATACCTCTGATCCAATTTGTTTCTTCCTTGAAAATTGTCTCGTAGTTTTCGAAAAAAATCCACTGATTTACTTTTCTTTTCGCTGTGTCTGGTCTCCAAATGGTGACGAAGCTTAATTGGCTTTATGCTATCATTAGACAGCACAATCATACTTATAGGACACATTGGTTTTGTGATATTCTCTGGTGATGTAATGAAAACCATACGACAGATTTTCAATCAAATATTGTCTTGTTTTTTTATTTGCTTGAACCATGGGTAATTTGAAAATAATTAAAATAATAATTAATCACAAAAATTCAATGTTGGAAATGTTTATAGGTACTAATGGAAATATAGTTCACTAGAGCAATAACGTTCAATAACACAAATAATAGATTTCCCCACGACGATGCCTATTGCGCACAATAGAATAAAATGACCTCCTCTGACTGACTCACTATTTCTAGATGAGTTGGTGCTTAAATAATGTTTTTTCGTTCGAGAATTTTCAATGAACAGAAAAAAAATTCCCAACTTTTCTATGGTATTAGTTTATTTTATTATTTTTATTTAACAAGACCTTTCCACTATCATCATCATCTACCTTTTTACCCCAAGACTGGGGGTAAGGTGCGTGCAATGCACCGGAAACAGAAAAGTAGTAGAAGAATGACACAAGCGAAAAGAAAGCCCAGCCTTACCGCCCCCTCTATACCTATTAGTGAGAAACTCGTCGAGTCAGAAAATCCACCCCAGAAGCTTCACGAGACGCGACGGACCCTCACTGCGGGCATCTTGTCAATGTTGGGTTCATTCCTTGGCCCAGGTGGGCCACAACATACCCCCTCACAAATCCCCACAATTCACTCCTATTATGCAACCTTTCTTCTCGCCCTGCCAAACTCAATTTCTCTCCTCCAAACATTCTTTACTGACTCAATCCACTTTTTCTTCGGTCTCCCAGCCGGTCGATATTATATTATATATATATATATTATATTTATATTATATAATATATAATATATATTATATATATATATATATATATATATATATATATATATATATATATATATATCAAGTGTGAATAGGCCTAAAACCCGAATGAATAAAAATGAATAAAAATTATTTTATTTTATTTATAATATTTTATCATGGACCCCTTAGCCCATATTATTGACCCGGGAAATAACATTTTCCATTTGTGGACCTCTCAAAGCTTCTGTGGATCCTGGTTGGGAAACGATGCTTAGGCTTAGAGCTTAGACGAATAATAATTCCTGGAACTTTCCGGAATAGTCTTTTAAGCCATCCTCTCAAATCAGTTTCATAACTTCTCTATCTCTTTTCATTTCTTCTTTCCCATATCAGCTGGTTCCCAATGCATTCCGATTCCAGCGCCCACTCACAACTCACACACACACCACACACACACCACACACACACCTACACCTGACAGCTGAGACCACACACGCGCGCACACACCAGCCCTCCACAATATGTATAATAGTATATATATATATAATAATATATATATATATAATATATATATATATATATATATATATATATATATATATATATATATATAATATTATATATAATTATATACATCCATGGGACAACACACCACAAACCCACAGCATATAATAATATGTATATATATATATATATATATATATATATATATATATATATATATATATTATATATATATATATATATATATATATAATATATATATATATATATATATAATATGCGAGGGATTTTAAATGATTAAAAATCAGCAAACCCTAAAGAATAACGGGAAGATATATATCGTGAAAAATATATTTTTTTAATATAGTTAAATACGTTTAAGGAGAATATAGAAAAATACCAAACTACATTGAATATATATTATAAATATTATATATATATGTATATGATATTATATATATATTATATAATAATATATATATATATATATATATATATATATATATAATATATAATATATATAATAATATATTATATATTAAGAAGTTTTTAAAATATAACAATTATTACAAATAAAAACATTTTACCTAAAATTTTTGTTGTAAATAATTAAAGGAATAGATTTAAGTCTTGATTTTATATAATTATCTTAAATCAAACATCACTTTGATGTTTATTACTGAAAGAAAGAAATTAAGGGAGCGCGCAGTTCGTTTTTTGCGCAAACACATTTGTTATATTAAGAACGAGAACAAACCATAGTAGAAGCGTAAAAACGCTCCAATTAACGTTATAAACTATCGAGGAACTAGCAGAGAAAACATGGTTACTTCCATTGATTTCCAAAATTCGTAATAATTTTCATTCGGACATTCGAAGTCCACTTAAGAAAAAGAGTTCTTATTAATAAACAGACCGTTAAATTCAGACGTTGAACAATATTACGAGTTTTTAATCCGTAATTGTGACCCTATTAGACATGCTAATTTTATAATGAATTCATGAAGTTAAAATGAGACTCATTTTTGCAAACAGGATATCTGCAGAGGATGGCAAAATATGCCAAATTATAATCAGGTTCCTAATTTTTAGTTTACATGCTCACTATTCTTTAGTGACTTGTTCTGCTTGCTAGATTCCTATTTTAATAAATAAAAACTGTCATGGAAATCAAAGGCATACAACACACAAACACATAAATTTGTTATAATATATATTATATATATAATAATCATAAAAATTTAATTTTTAAAAATATAATATAGTATATATATGATATATATATAAATATATATATATATATATTATATATAATATATAATTATATATATATATATACTATATATATACCTATAATATATATATAATAATATAGTCCGGTATCAATATATATATAATATAATATTAATATATATAATATATATATATTATATATATAATATATATTATAGTACTAATATATATAAATATATATATATATATATAGTATAGTATAATAGTAATCTAAAATTATAATTATTATATATATAGGTATATAGTATATATATATTATATATAGTTACTATATATATATATATTACTATATATATATATAGAAATCAGTGATGGGCGAATCCGGATTCGAGCTTTTTGGATTCGGATTTGAATCCGTAAGGTGCTGGATTTCGGCCTAGTTCGGATTATTTTGGATTCGAAATTTTTTACACTACTGATCGGATTGGAACTCGATCGAATCCGGATTGAATCTGAGTCTATTTCTTTTTTCTACAGGATGTCAAAAAGATCATCAAAATAATAATAAAAAAAAACGAACATTTAGAATAAATTGCATCACCATTTAGGAGCCCATCACAGGAGTGCTGTAAGAGCCAATCCAGATGCATATTTCTATTATTATTTATTGGCTAATCATAAGCCATAGGAGAAATAGAGTACTCCTGAAACATTGAAAAACTTAATATAATTTATAGAGAATATGCTAAAAAAATTAATTTTTATTTTTAATAGGATGTTATTATGCTAATAGAAATAGTTAATAAATTGCAATATAGTTAATTAACTTTTAAAAAATTTATTAAAAATCAAGCTTAGGAATTAAAATTCCAATTTTTATTATTATTTTAATATTAATAGAAATTATTTAATAATATATATATAATACATATATATATATATATATATATATATTAGTATATAATATATATAATATATATTTTTATATATATATATATATATATATATTATATAATAATATATAATAATAATATATATATATATATATTATATATATATTATAATATATATAATCATTTATAGAATTTATTTTAACATGGAATAAATATGTATATCAGGCAGTTAAAAAAAAAATAAAAAATGAAAAACACATTTTATTATATATCCCATAAATATTTGAAAGGAAATATGTCATAAAACAGAGACAGTTTGGTATTTAATTTTGTAAAAAATCATTAGAAGGATTCGGATTCGGATTCCGATTCAAGCTTTTTATATGGATTTCGGATTTCGAGAAATTTTCACACACACGTTATTCCGATTCGCGATTCGATTCGAATTCCGAAGGTTGCTGGGATTCGGATTCGGATTTTGAACATTTCACACACACGGATTCGGATTCGAATCCAAAAGTTGCCGGAATTCGCCCACCACTGATCATATATATATATATATAATATATATATATATATATATATATATAATATTATAATATTAATATATATACTATTATATATATATATATATATATAATATATATAGTATATATTATATATATATATATATATATATAGTTATATATAGGTGTGTGTGGTGTATGTGTGTGTGGGTGTGAGTGATAGGTGTGGTCTGTGTGATACACGAGTGTTTTCATAAGTTATTTTACTGTTTATTGGGATATTTAGTTTGTGGTTAAATATGGAAGAATTGGACATTGCAATCTTACATTGGTCTTTGAGGATGGGATTTTATTGATTTAAGTATAAATGACATCCAAAATGTCCAAAAACCCTTACATTCACCAAATTCGTACAAAACAAAGTTGTTTTCACACAATACATACCCACTTCTTTCTATGCCTTATGTTCATACTGTATATTGTAATTATACAATTTAAACTGAAATAATTTGATATAGCTCAAAGCATGCCATTAAAACAGTAAACAGGTTGTCTTCCATATTTCACCAACTACTCACGTTTAACAAGGAACAAGAATACTTCTTACATAGGAAACCACGTGATCGTAGAGTACCTATTAGTGGATTGCTCACCCAGGCAGTCTTGGGTATATTAACAATATCTCTTATCTCGGTCGGTTTCGGCTGTGGCACCACCTCAGGTCTCCCGCTTCTCATAGGAGTGAGGCCTCGTGCTATGGGAACTAATATAGGTATAACATGAAATATACAGTGAATATATATATAATATATATAGTATATATATATATATATACTATATTAATATATATATAATATATATATATATATATATATATATATATAATATATATATATATATATATATATATATTATATATAATATATATATATTAGTGATGCCTGCAGATGTCATTTTTTCGCATCCGCGGATACGGATGCGGATGCGGATGGTTTGATTTTTAACATCGCGAATGCGGATGCGGATGACGGAAAGATTTAGAAATGGATTTAATATATATAATATATATATATAATATATATATATATATAATATATACTATATATATATATATATATATTATATATATATATATATTATATATATAATTCATTTATATATTTTTTATTCACAATCTATTAATATAATTGTTACCAGAGGTGCGGGACTGGACCCAACTCAAAATGGTAACCACCACCTCTTTCCCTAACACCCGACCTTAATGAAAGAGATTTTACAAGGATTTATATACTTTTGCACTAGTATATGAAATTCAAATATGGAAGGTTGTGCTATTGAGAGACATCAATTTTTCTGCCTTTCTGCTGAGAGTCTGTTTCTCTATTCATCATATATATATTAGCCAATTGCTAAATACTCTCTCACTTGGAATTCTGTTGGAGGACAGGCCATTTATTTCCTTGCAAGTTTACTTAAAGCGTGGGGAAAACATTTGCATTTTGCTTAAATAACACTCACCAACTGAATAGAATCGTCATTGTTTGTAATCTAGTCGATTTTTTTGGCGATAGTTTCAATCATTTGCCACTACATTTTCCCTCCTAATTATTTGCACTACATCTTTAGATAATGCGTGTGTTTCTTCATCATACTGGACTGTAGAAAATTCTTCCAGTGAATCTGCTTACTTGTAGAAGATGTTAGATAGGTGTTAGATTTCTGTAGATTTTTGTTTTTTTTTCCTTTTAATGGGTGGCGAATTTAAAGACTGTTCGCGGATTGAAGTTTTTTTCAACTGCAACACAAAGTAACGTTTTAACTTGTTCTAATATCGTTACAAAAAAAAAACAAAAACCTACAGAATCAACACCTTCTACAAGTAAATCATAAACAGATTTCACGGAAAGAATTTCTACAGTCCACAGTTTAGCTGATTGAAGAAAAACACACGCATTTCCAAAAGATGTAGTGCAAATGATTGAAAACTAATCACTAAGAAAAAAGACTAGATACAAATCAAATGACGATTCTATCAGTTGGTGGAGGAGTGTTAATTAAGCAAAATGCAAAATGTTTACCCAGGCTTAAGTAAACTTGCAAGGAAATACCTGGCCTGTCCTCCAACTAGAATTCCAAGTGAGAGAGTGTTTAGCAATGCTGGGCTAATATATGATGAAAAGAAAAACAGACTCTCAGCAGAAAAGGCAGAAAATTGATGTCTCTCAAGCACAACCTTCCCATATCCTTGAATTTCAATACTAGTGCAAAAAGTATTATTAATCCATGTAAAAATCTCTTTCTTAAGGTCGAGAGGTTAGGGAAGAGTTGATGGGGTTCATGAGTTGGGGTTCCCAGTCCCGCACGCCTAGTGTTACAATTATATTAATAGATGTGGAATAAAACTCAATATATAAATAAAATATATATAATATATATATATATATATATATATATATATTATATATATATATATATATATAGTATATATAATATATATATATATAATATATATAATATTAAACATCCGCATCCGTACCGCATCGCATCCGCCAGTCGCGGATGTTAAATCAAACATTCCGTATCCGCAATCCGTTATCCGCGGAATAGCCCGAAAAAAATGGACATCTGGCAGCATCACTAATAATATATATAATATTATAATTTTATATATATATATATATTATATATATTATATAATATATATAAATAATATATTCATATATAATAATAATATATATATATATATATATATATTTATAGTATATATATATATATATAATTTCTACTGTACTATTTATGGCAGGCGGCCTCAATCCTATAGAAAGCGATCGGCCTCACCTCTATATAGAAGCGCGGCCTGAGGGAAGGTGCCACAACGAAACCATCAAGATAAGAGATATTGTTATACTCCCCAAGACTGCCTGGGTGACATTCCACTAATAGTTACTCTGCGGATCACGTGGATATTCCTATTGAGAAGTATTTTATAGTTCCTGTTAAACGTGAGTAGTTGGAGTGAAATTGATGGAAGACAACCTGTTACTGTTTAAGGCAGCTTTGAGCTATATCAAATTATATTTCAGTTATAAATGTATATTACAATAACCCATGCTGGTGGAGGCGTAGGTGGGAGAGGGAGGGTATGTATTGTGTTGAAAACAACTTGTGTTTTGTACGAATGGTGGAATGTAAGGTTATTGGACATCTAAATGTCATTATATACTAAATCAATAAAATCCAATCCTCAAAAGACAATGAAGATTTGCATGCCAATTTCTTCCATATTTAACACAAAACTAAAATTATACCCAATAAACAGTTAAAATAACTTATTGAAAACACTCGGTACACACATGAACACACACTCTACACTCACACACCCACACACACATTACACACACAACAACAATTAATATATATATATATATATATTATATATATATATAATATATTATATATATATTTATATTTATTATTTATTATGTATAGTATATATATATATTATATTATATATATAATAATATATTAATCAGTGATGGGCGAATCGCCATTTGGATTCGAATCCCGAATCCGTGTGTGATGGATGTTCATACGATCCGAATCCAGCACCATTCGGATTCAGATCGATCCAGATACGGATACGTGTGTGTGATTACTGATACCGAATCCATATAAAAGCTGTCGAGATCCGGAATCCGAATCCTTCTAATGTTTTTTTACATTTCACCACCAATATGAAAATTTCTTCAATATTTAATGAGTGATATATAAATAAAATGTGATATCTCACTCTTTTATATTTTGTCTCACTGACACTAATACATATTATATCCTGTTATATTACTATTATATTAGATATATATATATGATTAATAATAGTTATATATAGATATATATATATATATATATTATATATATAATATATATATATACTATATAATAATATATATATATAGTATATTAGTAATATATATATATATAGTTAATATACTTATAGTATATGTATATATATATATTATAAATAATTTCCTATAAAGGATTGAACTGCTATAAAATGAATTTTAATTCTTAAGCTTGAATTTTTATAAATTTTTTTAAAAGTTTATTAATTTAAGTTTGCAAATTTAATTAACTATTCATAATTAGCATAATAACATCCTATTAAAAAAATTAAAATTTAATTTTTTTAGACATATTCTTCTATAAATATTAGTTTTTCCAATGTTTCAGGAGATACTCTATTCTCCATATGGCGTTATGATTAGGCCAATAAATCAATAATAGAAATATGCAGTCTTGATTAAGTTTTACAGCACTCTGTGAATTGGCTTCCTAAATGGTGATGCAATTTTATTCAAAGATGTTCTGTTTTTTTTATTATTTATTTTTTGATGATCTTTTTGACATCCTGTAGAAAAAAGAAATAGACTAACAGATTCGACAATCCGGATTCGAATCGAAGTCTGTTTCTTGAATCCGTATGTGTAAAAAATGTTCGAATCCTAATCGAACCCGGAAATCCGAGCACCTTCGGATGTCAAATCGAATCCCAAAAAGCCTCGAAATCCGGATTTCGCCCCTCATCTGATATTAAATCAATATAGAACCATATATATAATAATAAAATATAATATAAAATAATATCTATACTATAATATAAAAATATATTATAATATAATTATAAAAAATATATAATAAAAAATATATATAGTTATAAATATAATAATATTATTATATATATACTATAATATATATATATATTATATAAATAATATATAATAATAAAGTATAATATTTCATGTTATAAATAATAATAAAATAATATACTATACAGATAAATAATAATCTGTATAAGGATTATAATAATCTAAATAACCAATAAATAATGATATACTAATACTCTCATAGTAGCGTCTAGTACCTCTGTACTATATATATATATATATATATATATATATATATATATATATATATATATACCATAAGTTAATACTTCAAGCAATACCTATATAATATATATATATTATATATATATATATCTATATATATATATATAATACCTATCCAGATAATATTATATTATATATAATATATATATATACATAGCGTGTGGTATTGCCGTTTGATTAAGAATAAGTGCTGTTAGTGATAATAAAAGTGATCTAGCAAGCAGAACAAGTCACTAAAGAATAGTGAGCATGTAAATTGATGCCATTTTAGGAATACCTTGATTAAACTTTGGGCCATATGTTTAGCCTTCTCCTTGCCAGATACTGTTTGCAAAATGATCTCATTTTAACTTCATGGAACTCTGCATATATAAAGAGCTATTAGGGCATGTCTAAGGGTCACAAAATTACGCAAAATTAAAAAACTTCGAAAATTTGTTCCACGGTCTAATTTAACGGACTGGTATTTATATAAGACTCCTTCTGTCTTCTTAAGTGACTTTTCGAATGATCGCGAACTCGAAAATTAATTTACGATCCATTTATTGTGAGAGTAAATGAGATATACTCAGCTAGTCCTCATAGTTTAATAACGTTAATTGAGCCGTTATTCTACACGCTCCTCTACTATGGTTTGTTCTCGCTCCATATAACAAATGTGTTTGCGCAATTAGACGATCATACCCAACTGCGTTCGCTCCCCTTAATGCTGCTCATTCATGTAATAAACATCAAAAAGTGAAAGTTGTTTCGACTTTAGATAATCTCTAACTCATACAAATCAAGCTTAAACCTCATTCTCCAGTGCATTTACCAACCAAAATTTAGGAACGAAAACAAGTTTATAAATGCTAATAATATGTAAAATATATTTTATAAACTTCTAAAATATATAATATAATATAATATCATATACTATATATATATATTAATATATATTAATAATATAAATATAAAACATATATAGATTTTCTTTAAATTTAATATATAAATAATACTTTATAATATATTTGATCATGTATATATATATATAGTGATATTCCAATTAGTTTGGTTATTTCGATATTCCTGTAAACCAGTATTTAATCTATTTAAAAAATATATATTCAAGAATGAATATATCTTTACTCAAATTTTCTTGTAATACCTCTATGAATTTAACATCATTTTAAACTATGTAACACGCTATATAATTATATAATATATGAATAATTTATAAATAATATATATATTATAAATAAATATAAACTAAATATAGTTAATATATATATATAATATATATAATAAATATATAATAATTAATAAATAAATATATTATATATGTATATTAATATATATATATATGTTGTGTGCGTGTGTGTGAATGGTAGAGATTACATGTATAACAAAATATTAAATCCATAATATAATATACTAATACTACTATAAATAAAAAATAATACCCATAAATAATAAAACTATTATTATTATATATATTTATATATTATATAAACTAATAAGCAACAAAAATATAATATATATATATATAATATATATAAATAATATATAATTAAGAATTAATAATACATTATTGTAGCGTGTGATGTGTAGTGCGCGTGAGTAGCGTGTAGGTGTAAGGTTAGTAGGTGTGTGTATGTGTGTGTGATGTGTGTGGTGTGTGGATAATGTGGAGTCGTTGAAATCGGATGCAATATGGGAACCAGCTATATAGGGAAAAGAAGAAATGAAAAGAGATAAGAGAAAGTTATGAAACTGATTTGAGGAGGATTGGAACTTCTAAAAAGAATCTAAGATTCCGGAAAGTTCCAAGGAATATTAATTCGGTCTAAGCTCAAGCCTAAGCATCGTTCCCAATTCCGGAATCCACAGAAGCTTCGAGGAGGTTCCACAAAATGAATAATGTTAATTTCCAGTGATGTCAAAAATATTTGGGCTTAAGGGAGTCCATTGATTTAAAAATATTAATAAATAAATAAAATAGAGATTTTATATTCATTATTATTCAATTTCACAGTAAGGTATTTAGGAACCTTATTCACACTTGTATACTATCATATTAACCTCCTATAAATATAAATATATCAACCAAAACAATAAATCAACTTATTAATATATATATATATATAATATATAATATATATTATAATAATATATGATATATAATATATAGTATTATATATTAATATATATATAATATTATATATATCGATACCGCTTGGGTATAGAGACCGAATAGAAAAAAAGTTGGATTGAATGTCAGTAAAGGATAATAGTCTTTGGAGGAGGAGAATGTGAGTTTTGCAGAGGCGAGAAGAAAAGGTGCATAATAGGTGTGAATTGTGTGTCGTATTTTTGTGTGAGGGGTTATGGTTGTGCCCACCTGGGCCAAGGAATGACCCATACAGATATGCACACAGGCTGCACGCACACAAAGTGAAGGAGTCCGTCGCAGAGAGATCTCTGTGATAGCTCATAAGGGTGGATGGTGGAGCGTGACTAGCTGTACAGAGTTCTCTCATAAGGATAATAGTAAGGGAGGCTCAAAAAGTTAAAAAAGGACTGAGAGGCTTAACATTTTCGAGCTTGTATACACAATTACCTTTTAACTAACTTTTCTCGTATATCCGTGCTGTTGCAACGACACCCTCTACCCCAAGTACATATATGTGAAAAAGGTAAAAAGGATAAGAATCTCGGTGATGAATGATTGCCATCTGATTAATATGTAACAAATATAATAAACTCATTACCATAGAAAGTACCGGAGAGAAAATATTTTATTTACTGTTCAATTAGAAAATATCTCGGAACGAAAAACTATATCTCATTTAAAGACACCAACTCACCCTAGAATCCTATTTTGCATTCAGGTTGAGTGCACATTAAATTAGTTAATCTATGTGCCAAGATTAAAGTCATCTCGTAGGGAAATCGTATTATTTGTAAAGTTAACATTGAACAGTTAAGTTTAAGTTTACGTACTCAATTATTGCTTTTAATAAATCTGAAAAGTATAAATCGAATCCATTTTACTCGTTTCAATTATTCAATTATTTTAATTATTTTCAAATTTACCCATGCGTTTTGAAAGGCAAATATAAAAATAAAACACACGACAATATTATGAATGTAAAATACTGATAGTCTGTATAGGTGTTTATACATCAACCTGAGAATTATACATACAAAAAACCAATGTGTTCCTATAAGTAAATTAGATTGAGCATGCATAATAATGATTAGCATAAAAGCCCAAATTAAGCTTCTTGAGTCACCATTTGGAGAACCAGACACAACGAAATAAGAAAAGAGATAAAAAGATAAGTTCTGAAAGAAAAAGGGTCAGAGCAAGAGAGAAATAACAAAATTGACCGTTCTTTAATTATAGTTAAAACTAAGCAAGCAATAAAAAGTATAACTGTTTATTTAGCATCTATACGGAATTATCTAGCAAAATATAAAGAGAGGCAAAATATTTGGTAAAGCCACATAGAATGGTGAAACTGATTTATCTTTGCCATCGGATATATCAGTATGCAATTTTCAACACATATATAAAGACAATAAAATGCACGTGAAAATTAACCGATAACCATTCCTTTGAGTAATTACACTAATATCAAGTACAGCATATGATTGAAATGTAACTGAATATGTTGCAATTTAATCAATGGAATATAAAAATGTTGAAATATATATTGGAACAGTGATTAATTAATAAATTAGCTTACTAACTACAGATAACCAATTTTAACTTTAGGAATAGTTATACAAATATGATATAGTATATGGGGTCACATAGCTAAAGTAAGACTCAGAGAGGTTCCACAGGCAAAAAACAGGTTGGGAAAACCCTTTGGAAGACCTTAGGTCTTAAGGATAGGAGAATATAGACTGAATGCATGAATTGATGAAGCCCAATGTTATTAGATAGAGAGAAGGTCAAAAATATTAATGAAATTGATTGAAAATCATTTTAAAATCATTTATTTGAAATTAAACATTTGAAATAAGAACCAAAATTATAATTATATAATCTAAAAACTAATTTTTATTATTGATATATAAATCAGAAAAATAAGGCGCTACCAATTAAAAATTTCTTTTTAGTAGTTGCATGCTTAATATAGCTTTAGATTTTAAAAATATGATGAATCGATATCTTTTCCAGATGTCACCGTGCTTCGCCAGTTGGACAAAGAAAATTAGCAAAGAATATGTAATATGCTCATATACACTCAAATTTTTTATATTTATGAATACTCTCATTGAAGACTAATCTATTGTAGGTGTCACATATACTTTGTGAATAAAGGAATGAATTATTTTCAGATCATCAGTCATGGCAAATAAAAATTTCTTTACAATTTCGATAATTATTTCAGGCACCGCAAGAGTGTCTTCTCTACAATTCATTTGCCCTCATTGTCACAGCTACCTAATGCACTGTACAATCTGCAACCTCACCCTGCATCGTGTCCTACGTAAAATCAGTGCTGCAGAATATATGAATATAATATATAAATTAATATATAATATATATATATATTAAATATATATATATATATATATATAATAATAATATAAACTATATATATATATATATAAGATAATAATTTAAGTAATGATAGTAATAAACATAAAATATATATATATAATAAAAGTATATATAATATTATATTCATTCTTAATAATATCAGATTGACCGTAAAGAACCATATAGCTGTCTTAGTTGTAATTCTGCACGAAATAGACTGTATGAAATTGTAAAAATAGATATATACCACATCACGTATCATATACTTCATTCCAAAGATGTAAGATGCTACTCGATGATGCTCAAATATTTGACATGAAACACTTCGCTCTAGTAGTATTAAATAATTACAAATTGTAACAGATTTCAGTATAATGGATTATTTTCCTATATATATTCAATAATCTCCAGGGAAAACTCGCCGTAAAATAACTTCTACTCAAAAATAAAGTTATTTGTAAAACTCAAATGATGAAGAAAGAAAGCCGTGTACGAATAATTTTAAGAGTACGATCTATGAAAGATTCTTCTAATATTATCTGCGGCTCGTGATATAACTATGTATAATACATATGTATTCTGTCTCATGCAATAAAACTTACTATGGAGAACAATAGGAGAAATAAACGAAGAAGACAACTTAATCTCTCAGATTAAGCGTTAAACCTTATTATGTACATGCAAATATCTAGATAAGTCATGTTTGTCATGTTATTATGTTTCAGTCATGTTATGATATAGGTTCACCACTCTCTCTTACCTCTACTCCACCGGATCTATGTTTATTCTCTATAGAACCCTCAATATCAATTCCCTCTATGTTACGTCCGAATTCACTCCTCTTTCAGATGATACGACTCACTTTTACAATTATTTTACAATAATTCATTAATACAATTGGAATACATAATAAAAACATATAGACACTCAGTTGAACAGTGCTCAACCAATGAGCTCACAGTAGTCAACATGGTAATGGGCCCGGTTTGATGCTCTGGTCCGCGGACCCTAGGCTTAGCTAAGAAATATAACCTAGAGAAGTTCCCCGTTCATTGATATCGTGCGCTACTCGCCGATAAGGTGATCAACTCTAATACAAGAAAACAAATATAAGTGTTTAGCTTGCTCAGTTGTAAAAATTAGGTTAATTTGTTTTTAACATTTTAAACATTTAACACTTCTTACACATGTTTACAAGAAATCATTGTACTTATAACATTTTTTATTTAATATATTAGGAACTGCCAATAGTAAGAGTGCTGAAAGGTTTAAATAAAAAATTAAAAAAAGGAAATATGAAATTCAATGTTATTATTTTTTTCATTTTTTTTTCTGTTGGACAAAAAAATAAATAAATAAAAAAAAATATAATAAACTATAAAAATGATAATAAAATAATATTAATGCATGATTATATTAACTATTAATTTTTAAAATAGATTTTAAAAAAATCACCCCAAATATAAATAATATAATTAATAATTATAATATATTTATAAATAATAAATATAGTATAATATAATGTTAGTAATAATATATATAATATATTAATAATATTATAAATATCATAATAATAGGATATATATAATATATAATAATATATAAATATATAATATATAGTATATAATTTTAATCCCACGGTAATATAATATATAATAAATAATTATTATATATATAATATATATTATATATATATATAAAATAATATATATATATATATATATATAAATAATATATATTAATATACTTATATTATATATATATAATAATATGTATATATATATACATATATATAATATATATAATAATAATATAAAATAATAGTATAATATAATTATAAAAATAATATATATAATATAATGATATATAATATAATAAAAAAATAGAGAAATATATTAATAATATATAAAAATAGATAATAATATAATATATAATATATATAAATAGTATAATATATATATATTATAATAATATAGCAAACACTCATGTATATACTAACAAATAATATCTTAAATCTATAATATATAGTATATATTATAAATGATATAATATAGTAGAATAAAAAAAATGTATTATTTAATTAAAACCAAATATAGGCAAAAACGAAATAATAAACTTTAATTGAAACGTATCACTAGGAGAGACCTAAACACAATGCGTAAAAAGAAAAAAACAACTAACAAACAAAGAAGTATCAGCAAATACCTGTTGACAAGACTTATCTCGACACGATATGATTAAATATTTATTCTCCAAATATTTGGAAACTTCACCACTAAAAAAATGAAATGACCATACTTTCAAAACGTATTATATAAAAAAAGTATATACCTATAGTATAAGACATATTAATATATAATATAGAGATATATAATAAATTAATAAATTATATTAAATAATATAAAATATAAAAATAATATTTAATAATATATAAATATTAATTATATAATATAATACATATATATATAATAATATAAATATAGCATATATAGTATATATATATATAAGTATATGTATAATATAATATATAATATATATAAATATATATATAATATTATATAAAATAATAATAATATATAATATATAAATATATAATAATATAATAAATATAGTAAATAATATATATAATATTATAGTGGTTATATATGTTATATAAATATATATTAAAAAAAAATAAATATAACTCAATTTATTAAATATATAAATAATATAAATCAGATTTCAACATTTTGAACTATTAATATTTATACCTACTATATATATAATAGTAATATTATCAGCATTACAAACAATATTAAGTAATATTTAATAATAAACACTTAACTATATATGTATATAACCTATATTAATATAACTATTATAAACTATATATACTTATATCTCAAATTAATAAAATAAAAAAATATATACTCCTCATATAAATATAATAATATACATCCTATGCGTATATAAATAAATATATCCGTATAGCTAATAAATATATAATAAATATGATTATATTATGATATATATTATATATATACGAGTAAAATATATATAAGATAAATATAGGAAAAATCAGCATACGATATGAAATACTATTAGCATACTGAACAAAACATATATAATATATATATATATTATATATAAAGTTTTTAAATATATATATACGTATTATAATTATATATACTAGCTATATATAGTAATAATTATAATTATATACTCTATAATCATTAGTACCTAAGTAAGATATAAATAACAGAGAGAGAATCAATATATATAAAGCTATACTTCGTCATGACATAGAGAGAGAGATATATAGACAGCAAAAAGATTTGAAAATGTACTTTCAACACTGTAATTTTCTCTCATTCATATTTCTATTCAAATGGTCTGCTTTGTCTCGTCAAAATTCCTCTTCAGGTATTAATATAAACTCAAATAATAATGCAAAGTAAACTCAATATACTAATATAATTCATTACGATACATCCTAATAATAATAATAATATAGTATGTAGTATATACTATATAATACATATATATATATATAGTAAGTATGTAGAATACTCAAAATATATATAGAGTATCGTATATAACCAGTACCTCTAGGCTAGAATAAAATATATAATACGTCTATAACAATATTTATATATATATATATATATTAGATAACTTATGAAATATATATATATTTAAGACCGCAGCCAAGGGGATTGCGATGACCATCCAGTAAAGATTAATTCCTCAAACGAAGGCGAATATTTTGGACGGCTTAACGTACCTTAATTTTAAATATAAGAATAATAAAATGAAAATTAAGAGTTTACATTAACAGGAATAAGGAAAACGTTTGTGGGTTCTCGAAGATTTCCTGTTTTTAGTGGTTGCTGAAAGCGTAATAGGAGAATTTCTAGAAAAATTGCAATGTTTACGAAAGTATAGAAATACAAATAGAGACGGTACTTTCTATTGAGACGCGAATAGATTGCTCACAGCAGCAAATGCAAGGAAAAGTTCTTATAGACGCGTGCGTTTGAAGCGTCAAAAAATATATTCAAGAGACGCCACTTATATGTTTCATCTCTTGCACGTGGAATACAATATATTAGAAACTTTATTGCCATAGAACTCGTGCCAGCTAATTTTAGCGATAGGAAAAATAAGAAAGATATATTCCAGAGAGAAATGAAAATGAGCGACAAAAACTACAAAACCACGAATATTCCAAAACTATAACACGGATGTTCCAAACTACACGAATGTTCGAAACACGAATTTGGGTGGAAAATTACGATAAATTTCTATGATTTAGGAACAGTGGGTGGCCAAACCACTTTTGCATCACCATACGCCAAATTCTCTTTTCACACAGATGAATGTTCTTGATGCTCGCCATATAAAAAAAAAACAACTCATATATAAACATCAAAAACAGCGTAATGATAATAAATAATAAATAAATACTTACTAGGATATAATTATTATACGGTCATACCTCAGTTCCATATGATAATTATATATGATAATATTAGTAAATAAGTACGATATAATAACTACTATATTAAACTCATAGGAAATAATACCATATCCACTAAAATAAATATATTACCTTATCACTACTTAATTCAATAAAATACATAAAAATATACGCACTATAAATACTCAGTAATATTGAAAATACAAAATATCTGAATCTAATAATATAAAAGGTTATTCGTACTATATAAAACATAAATAATCTACTATCACTCGACTATCATATCCTACGCCGATATAATAAAATAGTAATATATATAGCTCGCAAAAGTATCGTAATCGAGATCCATATAAAGCTAGTAGCCGATAGAGTAGGTAGTCACAACACTTTGTCCAAACGCACAGCGGGTATTTTCGTTCAGCCGGATAGGTGGGTTTTTCGTCCTGACCTTTTTTTTACCTTTTTGACCGCGGACCTTCTTGAGCATTCGAATTTTTCGGTACTGCATATCCTCTGAACCTTTGTTGGGCGTGCTGCTTGTACTCGTCTGGCCTTGACCTATTATACTTCGTAACAACACTTTGGTCTTTCCATGGGTCAATTTTGGCCCAAATTTTAACGCTTACCCTTGTCCTTTTAAGAGGAAGGTCGATGTAAAATTCGAGCAACGCCTAATTTTTTGAGACCCGTAATTTTGAGAAGGAAACCCTAATTTTTGGAGAACCCTAATGTTTTGGCAACCCTACAATTTTTCGGCAACCCCAATTTTTCGGCGCAACCCTGTATGCCCCTAATTTTTAAGGCACTCCTAAATTTTGGTTAAGCACTCCTATCGAATGAAAGGGTGCAGATGACCAAACGGTTGCGTGTCTAGAACAAACGTTGTATAACGGTATACCCCCCCGACTCCCTCATAAATTTTTCGGAGAAACCGTGGGCACCAGTTATTGTCCCATAACACTAAAAAGGTAATTTTTGATAGGTAATTACCTTTTAGGGCTGATAGCCCTTTTTGGATGTCATGATTACCTTGTTTGACCGATATATTTTAGGCTCTGACCTTGCCAGTATACCATGGGTCATTAATAGCCCACGAGTAATTTTTGGTCATTCACGTGGTCAAGCCGTGCCGGTAATTTTTGAATCCCTTTGTCTTCCATGGGTCAATTACCCAACACTTAAGGATAATTATTATTGCAACCCTTTGGTCATCCATGGGTCATTTTTCCCACCGGTAATTTTTGATCTTCCTTTAGGGCTTAGCCCATATTTTTTATTGATGTACCCGAAAGACCAGAATTATTTACGCTTATACCTGCCAATACGGATATATAGAAATATAACCCTGGGTTTCAAATTTGACCCACGGATATTTTTGTCCTATTCCTTTAGGGGACTTAAGCCCGTTATATTGAATTGTCATTTATCCTTATTTTGACCCTAGATTAGTATAGCCTTTGACCTTACCCACTTATACCATGGGTCATCTTGAGCCCACGCTAACTGGAAATTGTGCTAATTGATGGTTACCCAATATCACCGTACGCGCGTACGAGGATGGTTCTTATTAGTCGTTACTATGAGTATTCTCAAAAGTTTATGCTCCCAGCCGATGCACCCAAGATATAGTGGATGTGCCAAAGTGTTGAGATCCCATAATGATGCTCCTCTAAATGAGTGCAAAGTGAGTGCCACAATTAGAGCTTGCCAAGGTGAAGTGCCACATAGTAGTACCAAGTGAGTATGCCATCAAATCCAACTGAGTAGCCGATCTCCGGCATTACTAGCCGATACCCCTGAATCCCCGAACAGCCCTAATAATTGGGTGTCTGACCCCTAGGAAATAAGAGGGGAGTGAGGAAGTCGAATGTGATAATATTACAAATACTCTTAGGATGCTACCTACTAGTGAGTATTAGTTATTTAACTAATAACAATTATAAGCAACACCCACTCAAAACTTACATTAAACTTATACACTTACAATACTACCACACCCAAGCAAACAGGATACACTTACACCACTGCAGAATATTATGAATCTCAAACTCAGACATAAGTCGCCCACTCAGCCAATAGCTATCCACGCCATTATAGAAATGCCGATAAAGGCTAACAACTAGAATAGCCCTTAAGCATAAAGCACTCAAAGCTAATATGAAGTGCAACTCCACTCAATCAAATCTCGAGCAAATGCATGACTCAATACTTGAGTGAACAGGATCATACTATTGTTAAACCATACGTATATTGATGAAATCATCTTGTGCAATGTATAGATCACCATTATGATGGATCCCTTCAATCTATACTTGCACCACATCAAAAGACAGAGTTAATATTAAGTGGTCTTTACCCGCCGTCAATAAGCAGGACTCCACTAGGCGCGAAGTGGTGCGCCCTCGCCGTGTAAGGCTTGACTACACCCCGACACAGCAGGTTGACGAACCGCCTCTGCGCCGTCCTGCACCGCGGTGCGCCCGCAGGACGCAACTTCTACCGCGTACCGCCCGTGCCGCACGTGCGCCCGCGAAAGCGCACGCAATATTTCCGTCGTACCCAGACCGGAGTCGTAGAGCGGTCGCAGGCGCAATATTTGCACAGCAGTTCCGCCCGACCGCGTGCAGACCGCAGGGCGCGAATATACCGTCATGCCCTCGGAGATAAAGCAGCAAAGATATAATATAACTATAAGTCTATTACATTATGTATAAACTTAAACAGTTTCATAAGATTCTTTCAAATATACTATGAGTCATTCATTTTTTAATTCATTACTTAAACTTTTTTTTATAAAAACCATTTTCACGATCCTAGCTTTGTAACTCATTACTGACCTATATAAAAGACTTCCGTTATTAACAAATTCATATTTATTACCTAACATAACTTCTTATAACCTTAATTACCTATTTGTCTAACTTTTATAGAACTGTCTTATAAAATAATTGTGTAATAGAAGTAATACAATAATATCAGAGTGTCTGAATATATGTAAAATCACCATCTCAATATATACTACAATATTCGTCACGAAGCATGTCCATATAAAAAAACAGTGATACTTACACTATACCTTTAAAGCCAGTAAAAGCAGTAAAAAACAATATGAATTATGTATTGAGCACTACCACCCTAGAGAATTAGTATGCCTCTTTGTTTTACTGCTTAACTGCTTTAACTTTGCTGCATTAGGTAATGCCTCGTAACTTCTGCTTGATGCTATAACTCATGTTTACTGCTTTACCTCATATGCTTACTGTATTAACTTTCTGCTTTACTGCTTATAAACTTGTTGCCTCTCTTCACTAGCTCATTAACGTCGATATATTCTTAGAACAATTTAATGTTTATATTTTTATATTATTTTATTTCATGAGATTTATCAAACTTCTGGTTTAGATAAATTTTGAACTTTTCCCATTTATTCCTGTTATTAATAACGTTTTTATATTTTTAATTATGTAATGTAAGGAATAAAAAAAAAGATCAGAGTGATCTGATATATGAAAGGCATTTTTTTCAATAAAAACAAGTGTAATGTATAATTTTATTAAACAATTACAAAAAGGTATACGCTTACATTTACCCCAAGCAGGTACGAGCAGATAAAACTAATAGACCAACCGCGTGTCTCATATACCTAAAACACCTAACGAAAGGCGAATTAGTATGGCTTTGTTTTACTTCTTTTACTGCAATTATCATAAAACCGTCGCCTCTCCTCCCTCACGACTACTGCTTACTCACCTCACTCACCATGTTTACTCCTTTAACTTTCTGCATTTTAACTGTCTTATATAACTGTTCTGCCTTTACTGCTTTTACACTCATATAAATTAGGTGTGCATATTTACTTTGTTTCTTTTCTCATTTTAACATAGTTATCTAATAACTCATTAAAAAACCAAATCAAGAAATAAAAATTAAGTATAAAGGGAAAAATAAAGTGTTTCTAATATTTCTGATTTGAAATACTTTATATTTTATTTTTATTGATTAGTAATTTTATATATTTATATATTATTTATTATTTTATATTATTATCTTATTTTATTTATTTTTATATACGTAGTGTAACATTATGTTTTTATTTTATTTTGTTTTATATACTTCTATATTTATTTATTAATATTAAATTATTTATTATATATATTTTATATATTTTAATATTTATATGTAATTTCTATAAAACCTTCAACAAGTTTAGTAATTTACAATTATGATAATAACTTATAATTATATTTTATTAGAAAAAACACACACACACACACACAACTACACAACACACACACACACCAACACCATATTCAACTTATTGACACTTAATACACACTAATTCACTTAATGAACCACTTATAACTAACATTTCACAATGGCAACTATAATAATACCAACTACCTATATTCAACAATATATATGAGCACTGATATACACAAACATTACACTATTTATAGACACTATAATATTACATTCAACCATAGACTACTTTCCGTGTCTACATTTGCTTTGGTCACTTTATAAGTATTATATGTGATTATGTTTATTTTTCAAAACTAAAATTTAATTAGTTTATCTTTTAAACCTTTTAAAACTTAAATATATTGATTCTTAAACTTTCCCAACACTTTCAGAAGACATCTCGTTCTGCATTTTTATCAAAATGTTGTGATAATTAATAATTATTAGAAGAAAATACAATATTTAGCGAACCAGACTTTATTAATTGCTGTTGGGTGGGACGTCTTTCAATATGAAAGAAGTAATGAAAGGTGGAGTCGTCGGCATAAGAGTGAACAGGTAATGAAGTAACAGAGAGGTCATTACTAAGTAGAAAAGAAGAAGAAAATTGACAATAGGATAAAACCCTGAGGAACACCACTATTTATAGATTTAAAGGATGAACAGAAGTTATCTACAAGAGCCTCTGTAGAACAACCGGAAAAGAAATTAGAAAATTTCATTCTTTTTTCAATTAAATCTTTCTCTTCTCAAAATCCTGTTCCATCGCATCTATTCTCGTGCCTTTCACGAAAGAGAAAATGTGTATCGAGAGTGGAAAACTCGTTCTCCAATAAATCATGCTAATTTTCATTTTGCTCAAAATCGTTGCAGGATATTATTTGACGGGGTAATCGTACTTTCTCTAAAAGAATTGCGATGACGTCCTTAGTTCTCCTACTGATAAAAATTTCTGACCTCTTGCCAAAAATATCTCCAACTTCCGTAAACCTGCTTTTCTTCCCCTTACTTGCCCTGATGAATATGTAGCTAACACTCCCGCTGAAAAGCTAATTTCTTAAGCCTTCTTTTTTCATCCATCTAACTCAACCCTGGACTTCTCCTACTACTCCTTCTCTCAGGGCTCCTATGCCTTTACCTGTGATCTCACATAATCGAAAGCATGGGATCCTAAAATCTATGAACATTGGAAAGGCTAATAGCCCGGACATTCCTCCCCATGTTTTGAGAGAGTGCGCTTCGGAGATGGCATCCTCATTCAACTCTACTCTCTCTATGGGTAAATACTAATACTGTTCCACAGTGTTGGAAATGGGCAAATATCCAATAGATTTTGAAGGATAGCCAGTAGCCACTCTGAACCTTCCAACTATCGCCAAATAAATCCCCCCTGTATTCTGTTTCAAGGAAGTAATACTTTTTCCTCAATATATGTCTATAGTTATATTTAATACAGAAAGTTTTATTCAGTATTTCATATACCTCAAATTGTATATATTTGTTGACCTTAATTACCAGCGTATGATATATAAATCAACGAAATCTGCAAAATTAACTTCTAAAAAAAGTTTAGCATACTCCAGGGACCAAAATTAACAATATACTTAGTTTTTATAAAAAAAAATCAAACTTTTATACTATAGCTATCGGGCATTAATAGATTAAAGTTCGTTTTTATATTTTACTCAAGCTCTTCACTTTTTGAAGGGGATGGCGGTTGATAAAAAATTTGTGTAATCTGTCATTTCAGTTTTCAGCTCCAACAGTTCAAAATAAATGAAAGAGAGAGAGAGAGGAGAGCCCAGAGAGAGAGAGGACGAGAAGAGAACCGGACGACGAGCAGAGAGAGAGAACAGAGAGAAGAGAAGAGAGAGAGATGAGAGAGAGGAGACGAGAGGAGAGAGAGAGAGAATTTAGCCTGTAAAATCATTAACGTTTATGACACTTGTCTTGTATATCCTTCGTTAAGTGATGACGAATTTCATAATAGAATAATTGCGCTGCTGGTAAAATAATTTTTATATCTGATAAAACGATAATATTGGAGTGAAGGGATAATAAGAAAAAAAAGGATTCGAAGCAGACTCAGGATCGGATAGAGAATGAACAAAACTGACCCAACCCTCGCTTTGAATTATATTATAAATAATTTTGCAGATTTCCATATTCCGATAATGTAATACAAACAATTTACAGAAATCCCACCTACGCAATACCGCTCCGGCTCCGGCTCCAACTTGAGTCCGGCTCACGGCTCCGGCTCGCTCCGGGCTCCGGCTCCCCCGTCCGGCCCGACCCAACATTATTCAACAGACTTCCATAGTAATAAATGATACTTTTATTGAATATAAAAAAAAACTGTCCTATACCACACCAAGGGTTGGTCGTGCCAGCACCCGGTCGGTGCATGCCGCGTGCGCCATGTCTGCTGCGGTGCGACTCTGGCTGGCGGCCGGGTACACAATTTCAGTGTTCCTGTGCCGTACTTGCACACCAATTCCAAGTCCGTGTGCCGTCGGTCCTAGGGCGCAGCCCCGGCGTCTTGGTGCCGTGTGAGCTCCCCGGTGCTGGTGCTTGCGCAAAAAAGCGTTTGTGCGGGTGTGCTGGTTGGATGCGTGCGGTGGGCCGCTGTAGCCAGTCCGGTGCTCCAGACACTTAATCCACACCGTTGTTTCCAACATCCTTTGTCTTTGTAGTTGGACAACCATATGGAAGTGGGGGGGAGGGATCGTAAATGTTAAAAATTTCCTGTGATAGATTACAAATATTCATATAATAAATAATAAAATAATAATAATAATAAGAAATTAATAATAAATAGATATAATACATAATAATATAATAATAAAATAATATACATTATATTCAAAAAAAAAGCCTTCTACAAATTAATGCCGCAATTTTCAGAAAACTTTGGTCTCAGGGTGTACCCGTAAGGCTATATAACATATATAGCTATACTAATATATATAATATATATTAACTAATTATATATATAAATATACCTATACTATATATATAGATATATATATATCGTATATATACTATATGATATATATATATATATATATATATAACAATACTAATATATAATATATACCCAATAATATACCACCGCTAATATAGTATCTATTAACGAAGCAATATCTAATAATAATATAGCCTAATAATATTTCAATAATAATTACAGTAATAATAATATACTGGTATAGCGTATAATCAGTATACCGTATATACGGATAACATAAGATACGAGGTCGCCTTTAGTATATAGCTTACGTGTTATGCCTCCACGCCGCGTAACACACACTCCTATATAGTAATAATAGTACATTTAACCTTAATCGATCTATACGCGCTATATCATACTATATAGTACACTATAGACTTACCGTAGACACGACGTCCGATACATACAAATTACGCGCCTAGTCGTAGATATAACTCGATATATACTGTACCTCATACCATACTACGTATAAATATATATACTACTTCGCGTAAATAGACTAGAGCTATATATATAGCTACTATAGTAGCTCTTCTATATATATATAATACTATAATATACTATGATATACATTCACCACCACCGAATATATATATATATAGTATACTATATAAATATACTATACTATATAATTATTATTATATACCTATAATATATTATATATATATGTTATATCTAATATTATATAGATATATATATATCGTATATACTATATTTATATATATATATCCTATTATATTATACATAAATACTACATATAAAAACTATAATATATGATATATATATATATATATATATTATATTATATATATAATAATATATTAATTATATAATAATATATATATATAAATACATATATCATGGGCTTGCTACTACTTATATATAATATATACACTAGATGATAACTAAGATATAAATATATATATCATAAATATATATATATATAAATACTTTATATAATATATACATATATATAAATATAATATATATTATATATATATATATATACTATATATACTATATATTAATATATATTATACTATATATATTACTAATATAATATAATAATATACAAATTATTAATTATATATAATATATACATATATACTACTATATAAATTATATATATAATATAATATATTATTATATATATAAAAACTCGATATATCAATATTCATATATACTTATACTAATATACTAATATTACCCATATATATATATAAAATAATATATAATATATAGTATATATATACGATACAATAATATATATATATATATATATACTAAATACTATAATATATACTAATATATATTATATAATAAAATAATAATAATAATATAATATTACTTATATACTATATAGTATATATAATGTGGATATATAATAATACTATATTATATAGATATCATATGCGTACACTATACAGATCATAATACGTACTAATACATATTATATATTATATATAATATATATACTCTCCTATACTATATATATATATATAGTAATTATACATTTACTATACTATATATAGTACATATAGTATAGTATTAACATATTCTTCTATATCCCGTTATATATATAATACTATATAATACATGTATATATATTAATATTAATATATAATAATATAATATATATATATATATATATATGATATATATATAGTATATATATATATAGATGGATATATAAATTATATATGATATTATATATATAGATTGATATATATATATATATATATATATATATAAACTATTAAATAATATATTATATATATATTAATTAATTTAACATCTACATAGATAATATAAGTAGTATACTACTACATAATATATAATATTGATAAATATAATATATATAATATATATAATTATTACTCTATTATAATATATATATGTATAATTATATATTTTTAATTATATTTAAATATATAAATATACATATAACATATATAATAATATATATATATATAGATAATAATAATAGATATATACAAAATATATATACAGCCTATATGCTATATATATAATGATTATTATATATTAACATATATATATTATATTATATAAATAATAATATATATAATATATATATTATATAATATATATATAAATACATATATATAAATATATTGTATATATATAATATTTATATATTATATAAATATAATACATACTATATATATAATTATAATATATAATATTATATATAATACCTATATTATATATATATATATATAAATTATATATACATATATATATAATATAATATATACCTAATATATATATATATATATATATATATACTATATATACTATTATTATTATATATATATATATATATATATATTACAGTATATATTATATATAATTAATGATCTCCTTGGCCTTTATTTTTACTTCCGCTTCACCCAACAAAATTCTTTTTTCATGTCCCGTTACCCTCACGCTCTCCTAACCAAACAAACCCCTCCCTCTTATTCCCTTTGTTATTGCCCCCTTTCATGTCTTCCCCCCCCTCCTGACCTACTCTAAATAACACCACTTATCTCTCCCTATTGTTTTATCACCTCCTATGTCTAATAATTATCCACCATATTGAAATCATAATAATAAAATTTCTTTCTTCATCAATCTCTTTACGTCATCAATCTCTTTCAAAGTTAAAGCTATTACGCCCTTAGAAAAATTTTCATTTTTTATATCATTGAAGGTTTTCTTTGAATACATATGATAAGGACAAGATAGTCTTTTATTATTTTTAAGTAGTATTTTCATTTTTTACTTTTTATCTTTTTGGTCAATAATTGTTGTTCGTTTTTAATGTATTTTTTTATTTTTTTATGATCATTTTTTAAGCAGTGGTTAGCTGCACCTCTTGTATTTTCGAACAACCTCGTTCACGCTATTTCATTGATTTAAAGCAAAATAAATTGCATAAGATTAAAAAGTAGATCTTTCATATTATTCGTGAATATTTAATTTACTTTAAACTGCTTCACCATCTACTCCGTACCTTACTGCTTACTCTACCTCTTACTTCTTACTGGGCCTTACTCTTCGACTCTTCTCTAACTCTTTACTTTTACTCTATACTCTTACTCTACTTCTTACTCGATAGTACTCTTACTTTACTCCTTTACTTCTTCTGCTTCATCTTCTCTTACCTCTTACTCTACTCTTCTTTTACTCTTACTCTTACTCTTCCTCTTTACTTAATAGTATATTATTAATATAATATATTACTAATATATAATATATATAAACACTTATAGGTATATATAATATATAAGTATTAATATTATATATAGTAAATATATGTATATATATGCGGGTTATAATATTATAATAATATATATATAATATTATTATATATAATATATATACTATAATATATACATTTCATAATATAATATATATATATATTATATAATATATATATACGATATATAGATTATATAACTTATATATACTATATATATATAATAATCTATATAATAAATATGGTATATAGATATTTTATATATCTATATATATATATATACTATATAATATATTATTAATACGTATATATATATTATATTACTATATATTATTACTTTATATATTAATATATATATATATATACAATATATATCTTACTATAAATATATATATATACTATAGTATAACAATATATTATATATATATATATATTACTGATTATTAAATATAGATTAGACTTTTGTATTTACTGATATATAATATTAAATATAAGTTACTTTTAATATATAATATAGTATATATATATATAGTATATATATATATACTATACTTATATATATATAATATATATATATATACAACCTAATATACCATATATATATATATAATATAATATATATTATACTAATATATATATATAATATATATATATATACTAAGGAATACTAAAAATCATATATACTATTATCATATATATATAATATATATATATATAACAGTATATATTCGGGTTATCATGTAATGATCTCCTTGGCCTTTATTTTTACTTCCTCTTCACCCACAAAATTCTCTTTTATTTCCAGTCTCTCCTCCAAACAATCGCCTCCCTGTAACTCCTTGTTATTGTCCCCTTTCCCCACCTCCTACTCTAAAACACACCACTTCTCGTCCTTATTTTTATCAACTCCTATGTTATATAATATCCACCTATATTTGAAAATATCATAATTAATTATTTCTTTACGTCATCAATCTCTTTACGTCATCAATCTCTTTCAAGTTAAAGTAAAATAGTCTTAAAAATTTTCATTTTTTTATATCATTAGTTTTTTTTCGTATTGAGATAATCTTTTTTATTTATTTTTATTTATTTTTATTTTTTTTCTTTTTTATCTTTTTGTTGTCATTTTTGTTGTTTTAATGTTTTATTTTTTTTTTTATTTTTATTTGTTCTTGTTTTTAAAGCGGTTACTGCACCTTTTGTATTTTTCGACCGTTTTCACCTTTTCTATTGAATTTAAAGCAAATAATTGCATAAGGATTAAATAGATCTTCAATTATTATTCGTGAATTATTTATTACTCTTACTCTTACTCTTACTCTTACTCTTACTCTTACTCTTACTCTTACTCTTACTCTTACTCTTACTCTTACTCTTACTCTTACTCTTTACTTTTAACTTCCTTACTCTTATCTTACTCTACTATGGGAACTCAATTTTACAACAGGACTCTGGCCTATGACCCCTCATTACACCTTACCTTACCTAACCACCTGCAGCTCTTACTGCCCTTTTTACTCTTACTCTATACCTCGTTCTTCTTACTCTTACTCTTAACTCTTGTTTACTCGTACTCTTACTCTTACTCTTACTCT
>JABUQX010087529.1:37500-42500 GCA_015478945.1 Trachelipus rathkii
GTTATTGTAGTTGGTATGTATTAGTATTTGTTTATAGGTGTTAGTAGTTATGTTATGTATTATATGTTATAGTGATTTATGGTTATTTGATTTATATGGTTTTCATATGTATAGTTGTTATGATGTTATTTTGATATTATTTATATGTTATGGTAGTATGGTGGTTTTTATGGTTAGTATATTATATGATTATGACTATATGTATTGTATTTGTTATGTGTATATATATATATATATATATAATATATATATATATAGTATACTATTATATATATATTATATAATATATATATATATATATATCATATTTGTGAGTCAGATTACTTTAGAAAAATTTTTTTTTTCCATTTTTTTGGCAGTCTGAACCTTGCAAATTATGAGGTATGATATCAAAAGATTGTATTTAAATTTTTACGCTGATTGAGCAATATTTAATAGTGACACAATGCTGTTGAAATATAGGAATACATAGCTTTTCCACACCACCCCTGAGGTAGCTATAACAGGTGCGTTTTTTTTAATGTGGTATCCCCAAGAGGCCTACTCCACAACTTATTCAATTCATTTATTTAATTTTTATTACTTATTATATGTTTATTCCTTATTTTCATAACTCTTTTTCAGCTGTTTCTTTGATATTCCTGGAAATTTTTCCCTGTGTCTTTCTATAACTTGAAGAATGTATTGCATTTCCTCCTCGTTTTTTGTTAGGTGATTATTATAGTTTTGCACTAGTGCAATAGCTCTTTCGGCATTGTCGTTGATGACATTTATTGATTTGGTAACTTCTTGTGCATTCTTATAGTCCGTTCTTTCGTTCCATTCCAATGGGTCAACCTTGAGAAAAGTGGAGTCCAAACGTAATTTATTGAAGAACAAATGACTGCATTCTGTTATAAAGTCGGCAAGTGTTTTGTTATGAAGTTGATCTTCATCCTTAAATACAAAACGTTTATCTGGCTTATCTACACTTGTTCTTCTTGGTTTATGCAGAGCTTCAACCATCTTTCGTTTCATTTCAACTGGTACTTCATCATCCATAAATGCAAGAGCTGCAAGTTCTTCTCCTAAATACCACAAGTGACGTTTGAGAGCTTTACTAGCTACTACTGATAATTCATAATCGTCACAGCATTCCAGCTCTTGAAGGTACTTCAAGTCATTTCTTGGGGCTGAAGCTGCTGATGGGGCTGAAAACCAATTGGGAACATAAAACCTTACAGCAAAGTTCGCAAATCTTGTCATTGCAGCTGCTTCTTGCTCTGTCATATTAAACTGCGACCTAAACAAGACTATTTTCAATGAATAAATGACTCGTGCCATCCATCGTGCTCGATGTAGAGCACCAGGTTTACGAAAAGAAAACCGTTTCTCAAGGTTCCCACATAAATAAACAACTGTCAGCTCCAATAGTTCTCTATAATCATCCCGTGGGTGGCTTTTCTTTAACTGCTCACTACAAAAAGCTAAGACATTTTCTGTCCATGAATCACTAATACTCACTATCTCATACTTTTCTTTATTAATTTTTTTCCAAAATTTCTGGAAACGTTTGAACAGGTCAATGTCTGGTCCTGATGAAATACAGTAACATTTGCTGAAAGCAGCAGATATGACTATTTCGTGAATATGATGTCGACATGCAAAGGCCAGAAGACTTCTTTTCAGCTTCTCTTCTATAATCCTACAAGCCCCACTTTTGGTTCCGGTATTGCTTGCTGTTGTGTCAAAACACATTCCTACTATGCTATCTTCCAAATTCCAATCTTTTAGGCACTGTACTACAACTTCTGCAACATTTGCACCGGTTCCTCTCAAAAGTTTTGGAACACCCAGCAACTTTGATTTCCCTCCACCATGTACGACGATCGCTAGACGTTCAACCTTGTCTTCTCCGGTTACATCCAACAATAACTTACCATCCCAGTGTACAGATGTCAGTAAACCACCAGGAAATGTTTGTTTAATATCCTCAGCAATTGCTTTACGAACGTCAGACCTTCGCCGCCGTAATGTACTTCTGCTTAATACAATATTATCAACTTTTTTCCCAAGCGCATTTGCAGTAGCTGTTACTACTAACATCGCACGTCGATCACTCATTTTCGATCTATCCAAAGCCATTGCTAAGTCAGGGGTTATGATTTTATGACGTTCCTTTGAACTCTTACATGGTTCGACTCTGGACGGTCCAGGTTGGGGTTCTTCACTGCTAGAGGAACTACCACCATCCACACTAGTACATTCTTGCAGAATACGTAATTGTTCCTCCTGCCGACGAACTTCCCTTTTAATTCTATTACTTTCTTGTTCTTCCCTTTTACGCTTTCTTTCTTGTTTTACAGTATATTTTTTATCCACATTACTCATATACCCTCGCCTACCTTTTTCTCTCTGAGCTTTAAGAAAAACTCTATCTTCTTCATTTGATATTATTTTCATTGCGTTTGCATGTGCGATATCAAATAAATCATTTAAGCTTTCTTTAAAGATAGTCTCTTTTTCAATTTGTATTTGACTTCTCCTTGATTTCAATTTTAAAAGTGATCTGTATTGTTCATATGTCTTTCTAATCTTGGTTAAAACATCCTGTTTGGCCTTCGTGGGTAACTTTGCTCTATCCCAGAAGTCATATATTTCAGAATATATTATATTTGAAGCCTCCTTTACTGATTTCTTATTGTGTGTCAGCCAAAACAGACGACGTAATACATCGCCAATTGATGGAAGTTTTGATCTACAGGTCATGATTTCTGATATTTGCCCAATAAGCCAAACATGTGTATCCGATCTTGTTTGACGTGATTGAGACATTCTACATAAGAAATTTAAATAATTATGACACGGCAAGCACGTACATTTTGACACAACCAACACCTATAACGTCTACAGCACAACTGACAACCCGCTACAGTTTACTCAGCCACGCGCAACTTTCTTTGCGCATGTGTCACCATTAAATGTTATTTTTTTTACTTCAAATTTTAAAAAGAGTATTTTAATGATAAGATAAACTTAATGCGCACCTACACATTTAGACGTTTGAATATTTTGAACCACACTAATATATATATATATATATATATATATATATATATTATATAAATAAATAAATAATATATATATATATATATAAATAAATAAATAAATATATATATATATATATATTATATGAATAAATATATATATATATATATATATATATATATAATAATAAATATTATATATATTAATATATATAATATATATATATATATAAATTTACTATATATATATATATATATATATATATATATATATATATATATATATATATATATATATATATATATATATATATATATATATATATATATATATATATATATATATATATATATATATATATATATATATATATATATATATTATATATATATTATATATATATATATAATTTTTTATATCTTTTGAAAATATATATATATATATATATATAAATATAATAATATATATATATTGTTATATAGAAATATGTTATATATATATATTATATATATATATATATATATATATATAATATATATATTATATATTCTAAACGATCTGGAACAGTTGATTAAAGAACCTACACACATCCCAGATCGTCCTAACCAATTCTTAAACACTCTTGATTTATGCTTCACCACTTCTCCTTCTCGCTACAAATACACCATTTTTCCTCCTATCGGTAATTCTGACCACAATCTTGTTGCTCTAAAGTTTAACACTTCATTTCCAGCAGCTCCGCCCTGCCCTAAGCGAACTTTCTGGCACTTTAATCGGGCTAATTGGGATGCATTGCGTCGCTTTTTTGCCAACTATCGCTGGAATGAATCATGTTTTGTTCCGGAGAACGCCTCTGCTTCTGCTGAAAAGGTAGGGGCCGTGATCACGGATGGTATGAACAGGTTCATTCCATCTTCCACTAAATCATTTTCTCCCCATAATCCATGGTTCGATGGCTCTTGTTCTCGTGCCATCCAAGAGCGTGACATTGCGTATAGGGCTTGGAAGAACTCTCGTTCTCCTATTACTCTAACTAATTTTCGCTCTGCCCGAAATCGATGCAGGGATATTATTCGACTGGCCAAGCGTTCTTACACTAAAAGGAAGTGTGATGCCCTTCTTGGTTCTCCTTCTGATAAAAATTTCTGGCCTCTTGCCAAAAACATCTCAAATAACTTCTGTAAATCTGCCTTTCCCCTCTTATCCGTTCTGACGGTTCTGTTGCTAACACTCCTTCTGAAAAGGCTAATCTCTTTGGTCTTCTTTTTTCATCTAATTCCACCATGGACGATTCCGGCTCCCCTCCTCCTCTTCTTTATCCCCTCTAAGGTGTCCAATGTCTCTACCTGTCATTACTCACGATCGAGTACATGAGATACTGAGATCTATGAACGTCCGGAAGGCCAGTGGCCCAGATGGCATTCCACCTCGTGTTTTGAAGGAGTGTGCTTCTGAGCTGGCGCCTGTCCTCGTTCAACTCTACTCCCTATGCCTTAATACTAACACTTTTCCTCAATGCTGGAAGCGCGCTTTTATTCAGCCAATCCCCAAAAAAGGTAGCCGCTCTGATCCTTCTAACTATCGTCCTATTGCCTTAACTTGTATACTATCTAAAATCTTTGAAACTCTCCTTAACTCTCATTTCCTCGATCATATAGAATCTCATTCCCTTCTTTCAGATCGTCAGTATGGCTTTCGACGATCGAGATCAACTGGTGATATCCTTTCCTATCTCACTGATCTATGGTCTTCTGCCCTTAAGGATCATGGTGAGTCTTGTGTGGTAGCGCTTGACATATCTAAAGCTTTTTGACAGGTATGGCAATGCGGTTGCTACTCTCTAAGCTTACTTCCTTTGGGTTTCCTCCTTCGCTTTGCTTACTCATTTCTAGTTTTCTTTCAGATCGTTCCATTTCGGCTCTTGTTGATGGAGTAACCTCTTCCTCTTTTCTTGTTAATGTGGTGTTCCTCTA
>JABUQX010087529.1:50000-54032 GCA_015478945.1 Trachelipus rathkii
TAATTTTCGGGATTAATAGTTCATAAGTATTTTTTATTATTATTATTATTATTATTATTATTATTATTATTATTATTATTATTATTATTATTATTATTATTATTATTATTATTATTATTATTATTATTATTATTAATTATTATTATTATTGTTATTATTATTATCATTATCATTATCATTATTAATTTGTTATTATTATTATATTATTATGTATTATTTATTATTATTACTTAATTAATATTATTTATTATTATTATTATTAATTATTATTATTATTATTATTTAATTATATTATTATTATTATTATTATTATTATTATTATCATTAGTTTATTATTATTTATTATTATTATATTATTATTATTAATTATATTATTATTATTATTATTATTATTATTATTAACTGGGTTAAGAGCAATTTAACTTTAACACCTGAAAGCGTATTTAAAAATGAAATATTTTAAACAAAAATACTACTACTACTACTACTACTACTACTTACTACTACTACTACTACTACTACTAATAATAAATAATAATAATAATAATAATAATAGATAATAATCGATAATAATAATAATAATAATAATAATAATATAATAATAATAATAATAATAATAATATAATAATAATAAGTTTTTAATAATAATAATAATAATAATAATATAATAATAATAATAATAATAATAATAATAATAATAATAATAATAATAATAATAATAATAATAATAATAATAAATAATAATATAATAATAAAACCATTAAGCTAAGTTAAATTCGTAAATTATTCAAATATATATATATATATAATATATATATATATATATTATATTATAATAATATATATTAATATATATATATATATATATATTATATATATATATATATAATATATATATATATATATAATATATATTAAAGGTCATGTATGATTATTTTCAATAAATATTTTGTGTTCACTGAGATGGCTGTAGTATAATCTCATTGCCTTTATATATATATATATATATATATATAATACTATATATATATATATATATATATATATATATATATATATATATATATATAATATAAATAATATATTATAGATCTATATATATATATATAATATTATAATGTGAAATAATTAAAATACAATTAGGGGTTGATATATTTTAATACACGTGAAATATTCCTTAATTATTATTGATAAAAAATTTGTTCAGCTTATGTTGGTATTTTTATTGATCATTATAATAGTAAGATTATTATTTGTGATGTCTTCCAAATTTTAATGTGAATGTTGTACAAAGGTGTATTTAATATAATATATCAATTAGTCAATAAATCTTGTATTCCAGTTGAAAATATTAGAAATTTGTTAGACGAAATAAGTGAACTTATTAAATATTTAAAAGTTACCCTTGATTTTTATTTTCTTTATGTAAAATAGTATTTTTAATAGAGAACTATATTTGTATGGTTAACTTTAATTTTTATGTTAAAAATGATACACGGTATTTTTTTTTTTTTTTTTTTTTTTTTTTTTTTTTTTTTTTTTTTTAGCATGTTACCAACACTCTGGGCAGTACCCTTTTTAAATGGAGGGGACAAAAAAAAAAAAAAAAAAAAAAAATTACATAAAGAAAAACTTTAAAATAAATGGAAAGTAAACCCACCCTGTCCCTTACCTAACGCAATTCCCTCAGGTGGGCGCAGACGTGGGACTTAAATAGAGGAAGATTGAATATAGCGGGAAAATAAAAGAAGGCAAGGAGTTTCACAAAAAACAGATGTGGCTGGAAAGAAGGAGGTACCACAACGAGTGATCCTTGAGTCTCCAATATTCACACAATATTTATGTGAGAGTAAGGCACCTCTTGTATTAAGAGGGCGACGCAGTGGTAGAGGAATGCGAGAGGTCAATTCTCTCGAGCACCTGCCGTTGTAATACCTATAGAAAAGAGATAGGGCGCCAACGTTACGTGGCAGAGAAAGAGGGTCAAGGGAGTCAGAAAGTATTGGACAGTTTATAAGCCTCTTAGCCTTAGCCTCAACTCTATCCAAAAGGAGGTGGAACCGGAACCACCCCAAATGTGAGAACAGTATTCCATACAGGGGCGAATAAGACCTTTATGTAACTGGAGTTTCTGAGCAGAAGAAAAAAATTCCCGCAATCTGAAAAGAATTTCCTGCCTCTTTGAGGCCATATTAGCAACCGATGTGAAATGAGGTCTCCAAAATAATTCTCTATTTATGTTTAGTCCAAGAATGTTTATGTTGTTTACAGGTGAAACATTAGAGCCGTCAAAGGGAATAGGAAAAGTTTGGGAGGTACTTTTAGAGGGGAGATATGAAGAAGTTGAGTTTTCAAAGATTGAACTTCAAAGATTACGGTTACCCCCTGAGAAATTCCACGACCAAATCGGCAAGAAATTGAATCAGAAAGCTTTGTAGACGAGGGCAACTCTAGATATAAACGAGGGAGCACAATTAAAATGAGTGAAAGAATGGAGAGTTGAGTCATCGGCAATAAGAGTGGAACAGAGTTAGAAGTGAGCTAAGAAGATCGTTGTGAAAAAAGAAGGAATAAAGTTGAGAGATAAAACAGAAACCTTGAGGAACACACAATTAGCAAGAAAGTAGGAAGAAGTTGTTCCATCAACTAAATCTGAATATAGAAGGATCTGAAAGAAAACTAGACATAAGAAGTAAGCAAAGCGAAGGAGGAAATCCAAGGAAGGTACTTAGAGAGTAGCCAACGCATGCATACCCTTCAAAAGCTTTAGATATTGTCCAGGCTACCACACAAGATTCACCAATGATCTTAAAGGAGCAGAAGACCATAAGATAGTGAGATAGGAAAGAATGTCACCAGTTGATCTCGAACGTCGAAAGCCATACTGACGATCTGAAAGAAGGGAATGAGATTCTATATGGTCGAGGAAATGAGAGTTAAGGAGAGTTTCAAAGATTTTAGATAGTATACAAGTTAAGGCAATAGGACGATAGTTAGAAGGATCAGAGCGGCTACCTTTTTTTGGGATTGGCTGAATAAAAGCGCGCTTCCAGCATTGAGGAAAAGTGTTAGTATTAAGGCATAGGGAGTAGAGTTGAACGAGGACAGGCGCCAGCTCAGAAGCACACTCCTTCAAAACACGAGGTGGAATGCCATCTGGGCCACTGGCCTTTCAGACGTTCATAGATCTCAGTATCTCATGTACTCGATCATAAGTAATGACAGGTAGAGACATTGAACACCTGAGAGGGGATGGAGCAGGAGAAGGTGGGCCGGAATCGTTCAGGGTGGAATTAGATGAAAAAAGAAGACCAAAGAGATTAGCCTTTTCAGAAGGAGTGTTAGCAATAGAACCGTCAGAACGGATAAGAGGGGGAAAGGCAGATTTACAGAAGTTATTTGAGATGTTTTTGGCAAGAGGCCAGAAATTTTTATCAGAAGGAGAACCAAGAAGGGCATCACACTTCCTTTTAGTGTAAGAACGCTTGGCCAGTCGAATAATATCCCTGCATCGATTCCGGGCAGAGCGAAAATTAGTTAGAGTAATAGGAGAACGAGAGTTCTTCCAAGCCCTATACGCAATGTCACGCTCTTGGATGGCACGAGAACAAGAGCCATCGAACCATGGATTATGGGGAGAAAAAGATTTAGTGGAAGATGGAATGAACCTGTTCATCCCATCCGTGATCACGGCCCCTACCTTTTCAACAGAAGCAGAGGCGTTCTCCGGAACAAAACATGATTCATTCCAGCGATATTTTGCAAAAAGGCGACGCAATGCATCCCAATTATCCCGATTAAAGTGCCAGAAAGTTCGCTTAGGGCAGGGCGGAGCTGCTGGAAATGAAGTGTTAAACTTTAGAGCAACAAGATTGTGGTCAGAATTACCGATAGGAGGAAAAATGGTGTATTTGTAGCGAGAAGGAGAAGTGGTGAAGCATAAATCAAGAGTGTTTAAGAATTGGTTAGGACGATCTGGGATGTGTGTAGGTTCTTTAATCAACTGTTCCAGATCCAGGTGTGGTGAAGGTA
>JABUQX010087530.1:0-7500 GCA_015478945.1 Trachelipus rathkii
AATGCACCTATAAATTGGCAACCATCTCTACCTTTTAATTATAATTTTATAAAAAATTAAAAATTTTTTCTAACTTTAGTAATATTTAAGTAATAATAAACTATTACGTATTACCCTTCGCGATTTTAAATTATGAATAATCAAGTTTTACAAATGTATTTATGTATTATATTACACTATTATATTATATTATATCAATCATCTTCATCATATAATAATATCTATGTACGGGCGTATTTTATTAAGGTAGGTATTCGACGGTTACGTATAATATTTTACGGTATTTATATTAATTAATTTATATTATTTTCGGCATACGACCTACTTAAGTCTTTGTAAGTGTATTTAGGTATACTATATATTATAATATATAAGTACTCAATTTACTAGTGAATAGAGCATACTTGGTTTATCCCACTACCTCGTGAGGTTTTCTAAGCTGCCTAGTTAAATTGTGCTATAAAACGTTAAAAAGTATACCTTTATTATTTAACATATACAAATCTTATATATATAACTATATATCTCATAGAGTTATTTAAGATAGAACAATAATGATAGTAATATATTTATATATAGTTATATATAATTATATATATATATATATATATATAATTATAAGTAAGTATACTAATAATAATAGTAATAGTCAATTCTAATAGAACAATGTCAATATGTTTTGTTTTTTAGAAATTGATGCTAAAGTTAAACAATATTATTGTGGCTGGAGACATGTGGAAAAAAGTATTCACTAAGGGTACCTCAAGAATAGTAATTACAGACATAAGAAAAATTTTTTTGTTAGGACTTCGGCACTCAGAACGTCGGTATATATACTCACAGAATCTGCAGCTGTCAATGCAAAGGGATATCTAGTGTTAATCTTTAATTTTGGTGGAGTATTAATTAGCACGGAGACAAAAATATTTTTAATATAAAATAAAGATAAGATTTAAATCGAGTAGCTGTCACCGGAGCCGGAACCTCCAGGAGCTTAGACAAGATTACGAGCCGAGAGGCAGGCATAATTAAAATAACTCCTTAAACACGCTCACAGGCTTCTTGAGCTGTCCTATGTTTGGATATTCAATGTTGGTAATAGATGCTTCTATATTTCGATTTCAATTTTCTGTAAGGCTAGAAATCAAAAAAAAAAAAAATTCTTACTGACTATACAAAAATAAAATTCTACAAACAGTATCTGTCACTATATAAAATAATTTTTACAAGATATGTATACAAAAGGAAATTCTTTTGCACAGACAGATATTATTTACATTCACGTGAACTGCAGATAATAACCACATATTTAGTATAAGTTATAAACCAAATAACGTAACTATATATAATAAATATATATATAATTAATGGTAAATATAGTATCGGTATAGTATAACCTAGGTGAGGTTATATACTAATATTATATTAACGGGGTTATTTAAAATATATATTATTTGGTTTTAGATATATATAATTTATTAAATTATTTGTAAGTAATATCTATATATAAATTATATATATATATATATAGTAGTAAAATTAATTATAATATATAATATATATAATAATCCTTATATTATAATATATATATATATATATATATTATATATAATATATATATATATATATTATATAAGTTATATATATATACTATAATTATATATATATATATATATATATAGATATATATATATTATATAATTAACGTTATATATATTATATATATATATTACAATATAATTATAATATATATAAATTATAAAATATATATATATTAATATATATTAATTAATTATATAAAGATTATAATATATATTATACATATATAATATTTACATTATATAAATATTATAATATATATCGAGCGTACTTTATATATATATAATATATAAAATATATATATATATATATCATTATACTATATATTATAATAATTATATATATAGTCATATATATTACTGCTCTTATACTATTATATATATAATATTAAATTATATATAAATATATAGAATAATACATTATAAATATTAATAATATTAAATATTATATATAATATATTATATATAGTGGAGAGAGAAAGAGATTACAGGAAAAGAGAAATAGGGATATACAGGAGGGATAGATATATAGATAGATTGTTGAATAGTTTTGAAAGAAGGAAAAATTTGGATGATGTCGGAGGACAATCCGAAAATACAAAATGAAATGTTTGATTAAGAACATTTGATTCTTAATTTCCTCCTCATGGGAATGAGAATATTTATTTTTTTTCAATATATTTGACTTGTTAAATTTATTAATGTAGTTATTATTTAATTTATTAATTTATTAATTTATTATATGAAATTAAAAAATTTTAAATTTAAAAAAAAAAATACATTCTTACAGTTCAAAACGTTTTTTATATTTAAAAGCGATTAAATGTTTATTATTATTATTATTATTATTATTATTATTATTATTATTATTATTATTATTATTATTATTATTATTATTATTATTATTATTATTATTATTATTATTATTATTATTATATTAACCTACAAATATTATTATGTATTAATTATTATTTTATTATTATATATTATTGTTATAGCTATTGGGAAATTATATATTATTATGTATTAATCTTATTATTAGTTATTATTTATTCATTATTAATTAATACGTATTATTATTATTATTTTATTAATTCAATTATTGGATTATTATTGTAATTATTATTATTATTATTAATACTATTACCATTATTATTATTAGATATTATTATTATTATTATTATCTATTATTATTATTATTATTATTCATTATATCAATTATGTATTATTATTATTATTATTATTATTATTATTATTATTATTATTATTATTATATTAACCTAAAATATTTTCCTTCATTTCATAACAAAATAAAATAAAATTAAATAATTAATACAAAATAAAGAAAATGAATAATTAATAAAATAATTTTCTCTTCTGGCCATTCTAAAACTTAAACTTTGTAACTTTTCCCCAAGTAATATATGATTATATTTAATAATATTATATTATATCTTATATAGTAGTGTATATATATAGTCTATTCTATATATATATATATATTTTTCTATTATTATATATATATATGATATAAGCAAATAATATTGAAATATATCTTTATTTATTGCAAATGTACATATATAAATATTGTATACGTATAGTATATATAATATATATATATATATATAACGTTTATATATATAATCATATAATATAATATTATATACTATAATATATCTATATATATAAAATATATATATATTATATATATATATATATATATATATTGGGTGTTTCTAAAGTTCGTATACAACGTTGGAGGTTTTGTATGGGAGGATAAAATGACTAACCTTTTAAAGTAGTAAAGTCATGTAGCTCCACGGTTACCCCGGTAGGGGGCACAGAAGGGGATGTTATCATTGTGGAATAACACTAAGAATATTTACCTTAAGTAGCTTCACATATAAATTACAGTTGTCTTTTTTTTTTTACAGTTGTCACCACCACTCACGGGCAGAGCCCTATTCATTGCAATTTAATATTTCTCAACATGTACTACTCAAGTATGAAGCCCTCTTCTGCTCCCCCTACCCTAGCACGCTCAAGACTTAGTCCCTTTGTATTCACCAAGGATTTAATGGCACCAGCCGCCTTCCTACCAATTATAACTTTTCTACTACACTCTGCACCATCCGTTCCCTTTTCATTCAATATATAGCTTAAATATTTAACTCGGATACTTGTTCCAATTGCTCACCATCCTACATGATTTCACACTGCAGACTCTTCCTATTCTTTTGTAAATCCCCATTCATCCTTCCTCCTTCCAAAATGTTTATTTACCTCTTTTAGTCTTCCTGTTTTCCTCCTATATATTTCTATATACCTTTCTTTTGCAACCTCATCACTACCTTTTAGTTTTAGCATATTCAACTACGCTTCATTTTTTTATTTTTAACCGCTTTCATCACCTCTTCATTCCTTAACTTCCTACATGACGATTCTTTACATCTTCATACTTTAGCCGAACATTCTACATAACTTTCTGTATTTTAACTATAAATCTTTTTATTAAAGAGAAACTTCATACTCATCCTTAAAAGTTACTTCGATTTTTATGCTTTATTTTCAGCTGATTGTATTTATATCAAGTGCTCTCACATACCTTTCCAAATAACCAGCTTCACTTAACTTCTCACTCTAAATTCTTCCAACTTCCTTCCTTGTCTCTTTCCTCTCCATCCATACCTTCACTAAGTTTTTTTATACAATATATATTTAAATAATATTATAATAGTATAATAGTAAAGTGGGGATATATTATATTTATTTATATGTATTATAAGATATATTATATATATATATATATATATTATATAGATTCTTTCACTAATCATTGATATTCTTCGTAGTATATTTAGCCGTAAATATATATAGATAATTCATATATAACACAGTATTACTAAATATATATATATATTATATAAGTATAAGTATATAAAATATATATAATATCATAATATATATATACCTAATTTGTAGTTTGGATATATTTTTTCACCCAAATGGTATATATATCTATATATATATATATATATTATATAGTATATATATATATATTATAATTGTTATGTATTTTATATATAATATATATATAATTTATATTAATATATATATATATATTTACCAGTCAGCTTTCGGTCTGTCAGTTGGACCCAGCATCTTTCTTCCTTCTGGTCCCGAAACTCTTGATTCCTGAACACTCTAGAACTATTTCTCTGCACAATGGTTTTCGATGCTAGTCTTTGAGTTTTTTATACATACAGATTAGGGTTTCAACACCTTTCAGTGGGAACTAGCAATCTTCTTTCAGTTTGACATTTCTGAAACTCGTTTTCCAGTAATACTAGATTCCAGAAGATAAGTTTATTTGGTGGTCTAAGGCGCATAAGATTTAATCGAAAGCTGGTCCCAAGGAGTTGTGTAAAACATAAAAAGTAAAGAGCCGGGTTGCTAGCCTTAGTCGCCGCTATATATATATATTATTATTTATTTATTGGACATAGGGGTTCACTTGCCCTTAGTAGCCAAGCGAATAGGTCTCTTCATCACACCCGATGTGTCGCTATGATATACTATATATATATATATATATATATATATATATATATATATATTATATATTATATATATATATATATATATATTATATATATATATATATATATAATATATAATATATATCTATAGATATTATATTATATATGTATGTAATGTATGTATGTATGTATGTATGTATGTGATGGTATGTAATGTATGTATGTATTAGAAGAACGCGAGGCTGAGCTGGAGCTAATAATGATCCATTGAATTGTTCTTTCAATTATTACCATCATTACATAATAAGAAATACCCGTTTAAAAATACTCAAGGAAGTTGTGTGGCATTAAATATTGTTCTATTGGAGGGCATCTCTCCTCTCTTCCTTATCTTAATGCAGTGCTCACCCCCACCCCGCCCAACCATAGGAACTTTGGGTCCCCGGCTCTCCCGAACTTCATTCCAATTATAGGTAAATTCGTGTGGTGCGTTAAGTCTAACTCTAACACGGGTTGGGGGGGGGGGGATGTGCCTGTTAACTGATTGTCTATGATGATAGGTATATGGTAGTGAGTGATATATTTATATATTATTTAAAACTATATATATAAATATATATATAATAATTAAGTATATATAATAAATATTATATATATATATATATATATATATATATACTTTAAAATAATATAATAATAATATATTTATTTTATATTATATATACAACTGCTACAAATTCAAACGCAGTGTGATAGGTATTCAAGATGACCTCACATCCCAGCAGTGTGAAATTATTTAAGGGTTTTTGAAAATAGTATATAATATATATTATTATATATATATAGTGATTATAATATATATATATATATAACATATATATATATATATATATATATTATATATATATAATATATATATATATATATTAATATTAGTGATTATATATATTTATACAGTATATATATAATACATACCAGTATAGGTATATATATATATATAACTATATATATATACTATAATATTATAAATATATATATATATCTATATATTCGAAAATAAAATAGTATATATATATAATAACTAATAATATATATATAATATATATATATATATATATTATATATAGGTATTACGAGATGGAGCCGGTTAAATGTGCCAAAATTTGTACTGTTTTTGCGGATGCGGTCTTAAAGAGGATTGAGGATGCGGTGCGGATGCGGATGCGGATCTAAAAGTATAAGGGAGGATGCGGATGCGGATGGCGGATAGTTAACTCTTTGAGTTTTTAATTAAAAAATTATATATATATTATATATATTAGTAATATATAATAGGGTATATATATAAGTATATATATTAGTATATATATTATATTATCATAATAACTATATATTATATATAATTATATATATATATATTTGTTCCTCAACGCGCCTTCATGCGGTGGTTCAATCCCAGACAAGGCAGTAAATTCTTTACCTTCTCTCATTTATGTTCTTGTCTTTAACATCTCCTATGATGACCATGTTCAAGCATGTTTTTAACATTTAAAAATAAAGCTCGATTGATAGGAGAGCCTGGACACCTGGTGATGTCGCCTTGACGGAAACTCGGTTGCTTTATAACTGTTCCTTGAATTCAAACTTTTTGGGGTATTGAAGGATGGTCAAGTTGTATAGCACCTTTAGGGCATAATTGTCCTCACGCGCAACATGCCGTGGTTCAATCCGAGAGAAGGCAGTTAATTCTTATACCTTTCTGCATTATATGTTCTTTTTCTAAAAAACATATTCTAATTGCTTATGCGGTTAATGCAGTGATAACCATTTATTTCTAGATATGTACACACACAGTATATATATAAGTATGGTATATATACATTATATATAGTATAGGTATATATATATATATTAATACAGTTGTCAACCACCAGCTCCGGGGAGAGCCCTAATTCAATAATTAGGGGGTGTTGCAACCCTCAGATATCAACTCAACGCAAACTACGCCAGATCGAGCACAGCGCAGGTTTTAAAGTGAGAAGGATTAAATTCAGCAGGAAACACAGAAGATGGAAGAGAATCCTACAGAACAGAGAGTGGCAGGATAAGAAGGAAGCACCGCAGCCGAACTAGCCTGGAGTTACCAAATATCAACACAAAACTCAATCGCCGACGCAGCACCCATGTGCTACGAGGGCGTGTAAAGGTGGTGGTAAAAGGTGGATAAGCTCCCTCGAGCACGCTTGCCCGCTGCGGTAGCCTTTATAGTAAAAGAGTAGAGGGTTAAAGTGAACTGAAGTGCAGAACAGTTTATAAAGTTTTGGCCTTTTTGCCTCGACCTATCCAAAAGCGGGTGAATACCA
>JABUQX010087530.1:15000-16496 GCA_015478945.1 Trachelipus rathkii
AAAATAGTACCTAGTTGCATTCGCTGTGCTATAAAGTTTCTTATGTGTTGTACTTCACATGGATGTGAACAGCAATGAGCATATAACGCCGCTGGATATTTTCAACAGCTTAAACACCTCTTAAACATTTCTTCATTGATTCTGCACCATCATATCGTTGACCAATTAAAAGTCACTATTTATTTCAGCGTTCGTAGTATTCCCTCCGCTAGAGATTAGGAAATAAAGAGACAGCAAGAAGCCACATGGGCCTATCGAGTCTGTCCCAGTCAACTAAATATTTATCAAACACATGCTCATGCAACATGTACAACCTACACAGCCCCTAAGGGTTTACATCCTTAACAAGGCCAATGAAACATATACGCTAACTATTGCAAAAGCAAAACCCTATAGCTATGAATTACATATTAAAAAACACACTACAAGCTTTAATAAATTTATTATCATTCCGGTGGTAACAATATGTAGTTTTATTTTTATTTTTATTTTAGATCACTCCGCTCAAAAATGGTAACCCCTCCATACGGACCGAAGCCCGCATGAAGAGGCCGAGCGAAGGGACCACTGAGGGTGGATTTCGGTAAAATCTTCCCCGCCTCCCATCACCTACCAGCACCAAGTGTGCGGAGTTACACAACTCCATGATCCCTAAATCTCCATCCCCTCGTATTTACACGACTGTGTATCTACAGGGGAGAACTGTCACTCACATACAGAAACTCCAGCCCCGAAGACAAACATGGAGCCTAGCCCCATCCACCGGCGGCACTGTTAAAGAACCGCCAGATCGCCGCACTGCCTTCCATCAAGCGCACTTCTAGCAGCTTGATGGACTTCACCATTTTCAACCGCTTCAACAAGGCGTGCGACCTCCCTGCCAAGTCGCCCCGCCAGTTGAAGGCCACAGCACTGAACTCGATGACAGCTCGTCCTGAACGCGCGCGCACCCACTCTTCAATAGCAGGCACCTTGTAGTAGTCGACCTTCCGCTGGACGACTACATCAAGGGCGCACGCGTTCGCATCTGCCGCTACCGTAGTGTCAACTACTAGGGCAGTCCCTTCGTCCCAGAAAACCAAGTCAGGTTTTCGCAGGCCCGCTGGAGTGGGAATGGCAGGCTCCAGCAGGACTTGCCAGCCCCTCTTCTCCAACTCAGATTTTAATAGGAGGTTCAAGTTATCATGACGAACCGTCCTAAGAGGGGCTACCGCCGGACATTCCTGGAGAACATGTCCCAAGGTTTCTACCCTGGGACAACCCAGATCACATCTTATCGCGGCGGCAGGGACGTCACGTCCTCTGTTAGATCTTTCTCGCGTAGCAATCAGGCCCTGTCGGATCTTTACGGAATCGACATACACTGAACCTCGCATCAGGCGAGTGCCGTCCGCAATCCAGCTGTAACAGCCCGATTGCTTCGTAGCACCCGCCAGACCGAGTCCGTCTCTAAACTCCACTACTTCGAGCCTCCTCGTCCTCGACGAGACCGGTAT